>WOVY01011643.1:0-280201 GCA_013436015.1 Rhipicephalus annulatus | reverse complement strand
CCACTGAAGCAGTAGTGCTGTCTCAAGGCCTAAACTTGCTACGTTTCAGGGAGAGTCATTTATACCTATGGCAGTGCTTACAGAACTACCGGATACAGCACAAACCATTGTCTCGCACACCGCAAACGAACACATGCTCGGAATGGTTAAGCTACATCGCTCAGTGACCATGAACGCACTCGTGTTTTGATGGCCCTGCTTTCGAACACTCTTCAATATTCGACTTTGCACAGCCGACGCCCCACATCGATTCCTGCATCCCGTACTCGCCATCGCATCAACACAGGATCCGCTGAACCGATTCGTCAAAAACCATATCGTGTGTCCTCTGCGGAGCGAAAGATCATCAGCGCTCAAGTCGAAAAATGATGGGTAAAGGAGTAATTCGGGAATCGTCTAGCCCTTGGGCAGCTCCGTGATACTGGTGAAGAAAAAGACGGCACGTGGCGATTCTGTGTCGATTACCGTCGCCTAAATGCCGTTACTAGGAAAGACGTATACCCACTCCCACGAATTGACGACGCCATCGATTGCCTCTTTGCGGCTTCTTACTTCTCTTCTGTGGATTTACGATCAGGTTACTGGCAAATCCCTATGCACCCGGATGACAGAGAGAAGACCGCTTTGTAACGCCCGACGGACTATTTGAATTCAACGTGATGCCTTTCGGACTTTGTAACGCCCCCGCAACGTTTGAAAGGTTCATGGACACTATACTTCGCGGTTTTGAAGTGGGAAGTTTGTATGTGCTACCTAGACGACGTTGTGATCTTCGGCCGAACATTTCGTGAGCATAACGAGCGCCTGGACTTGGTACTAAACTGCTTGAGGAAGGCCGGCCTTGTGCTTAATTCTAAAAAGTGCCATTTTGGTGAACGACAGACACTTGTGCTGGGACACCTGATCGACAAAGAAGGTATACGACCAGATCCACAAAAGACAACAGCTGTGGAGGCATTCGAGGCACCTCGCTCTGTGAAGCAGCTACGAAGTTTTTTAGGGTTATGCTCCTACTTTCGCCGTTTCATTCCCAAATTTGCTGACATAGCTCATCCGCTCACATGCCTTCTCCAAAAGGTGTTCCTTTCGAGTGGAGCTCGGAATGCGACTCATCGTTCGGCAGCTAAAGCTACTGTTGACGTCCCAGCCTATTCTTCGCCACTTCAATCCGTCATCACCGACAGAAGTTCATACCGATGCTAGTGGTGTTGGCATTGGCGCCGTACTAGTTCAGCGTGTCGGCGACAGCGAGCATGTGATATCGTACGCTAGCCGCTCATTGAGTCGCCCCGAGCGCAACTACACTGTCACCGAACAAGAGTGTCTGGCGGTCGTCTTCGCTGTGCAACGGTTTCGATCGTATCTCTACGGGCGCCCCTTTACTGTCGTCACGGATCATCACTCTCTATGCTGGCTTGTGAATCTTCGGGATCCCTCTGGTCGACTAGCACGCTGGGCGCTCCGTCTGCAGGAGTATGATTTCGTTGTTTCCTACAAGAGCGGCCGGCGACACGCTGATGCTGATTGTCTCTCTCGCCTGCCACTCCCAACGACTGAATGTGACGCGGACAACTTTGATGAATACATCGCTTTTGTGTCCACGGGATTTCCGGATATGGATACCTTCATATCAGAGCAGAGGAAAGACGACAGCTTACAGCCGCTATTCGCGGCCGCGCGGGGAGTCCGCTGCAGACAATCGTTTTCGCTTACGTGACGGCGCCCTATATAAGACGAAACTTCTCGGCTACCGGTGCGCGCTACCTTTTGGTTGTCCCCAAGAGCCTTCGCAGTCACGTATTATCTGCCATGCACGACGAACCAACTTCCGGACATCTTGGATGCACAAGAACACTCTACCGTGCTCAGGAACGCTTTTATTGGCCCCGGATGCGCAATGATACCGAACGGTACGTCGCCAGCTGCACCCAATGTCAGCGTTACAAGCGACCAACTGACGCGCCGTCTGGTCGCCTTCAGCCTGTTTCGCCTCCTAGCACCCCCTTTGAGCAAGTTGGTATAGATCTTCTGGGCCCTTTTCCGCGATCCACAGACGGCAATCGTTGGGTCATCGTTTGCGTAGACCACTTAACCCGTTATTGTGAGACGGCAGCACTGCCGTCGGCCACAGCAAAAGACGTTTCCATCTTCTTGCTGTTTCAAGTTATCCTCAGACACGGACCTCCTCGCATCGTAATCAGCGACCGTGGGCGGCAATTTACCGCGGATGTTGTCGAAGAGACCCTTCGTCTGTGCTCATCAAGCTTCCGCCATTCCACTCCATACCATCCACAGACTAATGGTCTAGTGGAACGCACGAACCGAACGCTTGCCAACATGCTGTCCATGTACATCGACTCCGCGCACAAGAACTGGGACACAATTTTGCCTTTCATCACCTATGCTTTCAACACCGCAAGACATGAGACCACTGGTTACTCACCTTTCTTTCTCCTTTATGCTCGTCCACCACGCTATAATCTTGACACTATGCTTCCCTACTCTGCTCATCACAGTGAGCCGATCAACGAGATTCTCTGTAGAGCAGAAGAAGCGCGACGCCTCGCTCGGCTACGCACCGTCACCTCGCAAGACCGGTCAAAGATCCGCTATGACGACCGTCACCGACATGTTCACTTCAATCCTGGAGATCAGGTGTGGCTCTGGACGCCTTTACGGAAACGTGGCCTGTACCAGAAATTTCTCGCTCACTATGTCGGGCCCTACGTTATCCTCGAACGCCTCAGTGAGGTCAACTACCGCATAGCACGGCTCACAAGCACTGGACGGCGCTCGGCTAAAACAGAAGTGGCGCACGTCGCTCGCATGAAGCTATGCAATGCACGAATCACTGAGTGACTCGCCCGGCGGGCTTCGTCTGCCAACGGGGAAATGTCACGAGCGGTTGCAATGCACGGCGCATACAGCGCGAATGAACATTCAGACAAAAGGTGAAGAAGGAAGACGACGTTGAGTGTGCTGTCTCGAGACCCCTTGTGGAAGTAAACGCGAACCATCCAGGCTCGCCTGTTTTTCAACCTTTTCGTGTACTTCTTGCGTGTAACAATATATATATATATATATATATTATAGCACTATTCAGCAAGTTCAAACTTGAACTTTAAGCACGTTAGATACCACTGTGGCCAACATTCAAGATAAAGGCTATGCTGTCTGTTCGGAATAGCAAAAATTAAAAATTGCGGCCTCTCCGTTTTTAAGTACGTTCCTTCCTCTTTTTTAGGATTATTTATTACTTAAAGGACTAAAAGTTTATGTAACTCATTCTTCGCAAGTCTCAATAAGTGGGTATGAGCCATAGTTGAGGCATCATCATCCTCATTGTAAGTACACTTTCCTATTTGGAACTACAATGCAAGTCGAAGGCGTAGCCAGATATCTTTTTGAGCAGTGGGAAGAGAGGAGGGGTGAGTGGCTCTATTCAACCACCTCTTATGCATGTTCGTGCGTGTGCTTGTAAATATGCGTTTACACATATACACATACGCACGCAGAACAGAAAAATTTCAGTGGGATGGGTGGCTTGAACCCTCGCCCAACACCCCGGGTAGGCCGGTGGCTGGGAATGATATCATCAGTTACTAACAAGTGTATTCTTCGTTAATACTGGAAGTACCCCTAGAAAGGCGACAGTTTTAAGTGAACGCTGTACACTTGACAGCATACGCCACGATGTTCACCAACAACACTGATGCAGATGGCGCGACGAGCCCTTATACATTTCAAATGGAACAGCTGCAGGCGGATCCAATTAACCGGTTCGTGTAGTTTACATGCGTTAAGGACACTGGTATACGCAGGGCGAAATCAGCATGCACTGCAGTATAATACATGAAATATCTACAACATATCGGCATCCTTGTGCTCAGCAGAGTGGCACAGTGGAAGCGTGCTGGGCCCATAACCCAGAGGTCCGTGAATCCAAACCACGCTCTGCTACTTGTTTTTTTTTGCTCACTATAATTCTAACTTTTATCACGACGTCCCCGCTAGACTTTTTTTCTGAGCATGCACATTGATGCGTTGTTTTTGCGTTAAAAGCATTTACTATAGCCTTTCTTCCTTCGCTTTTTTTTTCTTCAGTTTAAGAACGAACTCGTCGCACTGGTAAATATGGTGTTTATTTTATAGAGTGCATGTTTTTTATGGGCATTTTGTTACCCTCTGTTATTCTGTTGTCGGACTCCTGTCGCTTTCGCATATTACCTCTATGCCACTTCCTTCCCCCATGAAATCGTTTGTCGGCTACACTGCTTCATGAACAACTTGCATAAGCTGCATAAAATGCGCAACGTAGCAAGAACAACTCGGCGAAACACATCATTAGTTAATATACCTTCCAAAACTACACGCACATCACGATTCGATAAACAGTTAAGATACCGCATGAAAAGAAAAAAAACGCGCTGTCGACAGGATTCGAACCTGTGCGGGGAGACCCTAACGGAGTTCTAGTCCATCGCAATAACCACTCGGCCACGACTGTACGCTGACCAAGCGCCACCTATTTTTAAAAGGCTCCTTATCGAATTCGCATGACAACCTCGTTCAGTTTCTTAGTCTCATTGCAATCAATGCAGAAGCGGCAAGGGTGGAGAGAAGGGTGAGCTTCTGCCCTCTCTTTCCCCCGTCATGCATTGAAACCACCTTTACACAGGTACGCCGCGTTTCTTTCTCTCAGCCGGTGTGTTTTAAACAAGGTAGCCTTGAACGATTCGTCGTAATGAATGATCGTCAGACAACTTTGAAAGCGAGTGTCAGTTTATTCTTGAAAAAAAACGCCCAGGATGCTTTCACACGAAGGGTCTGAAACCTGTAAACACGCATTTACACAACTCGCCAATGCCGTAGTAAATGGAATCCCAGGAGAGCCACACAATGCAAGCTTGGAACTTTTGTGGCGGCAAATGCATGAAACCAGTCTTAAGCTCACAATTTGACGTCACATTGACATGACCTTGAGTGAAGAAACAGCGCTCGAACGGGACGGAGATGAGAAGATAAAAACAAGGCTCTGACTAAGAACTTTGTCTTATTGCGTTTGAACGTAGATATATACAAGATATATAGAAGGTAATTGCTAACAGAGTAAAGGAAACATTAGAATTTATTCAGCCAAAGGAACAAGCAGGATGTCGAATAGGCTACTCAACAATCGACCGCATTCATACTATCAATCAGGTAATAGAGAAATGCTCAGAATATAACCAACCACTACACATAGCCTTCCTAGATTACGAGAAGGCGTTTGATTCAGTAGAAATATCAACCGTCATGCAGACACTGCGGAATCAGGGCGTCGATAAAGTATATAAAAACGTCTTGGAAGAAATCCACAGGGGATCAACTGCTACCATAGTGCTTCATTTATTAAAGAAAGCAACAGAATACCAATCAAGAAGAGGGTAAGGCAGGGGGACACAATCTCTCCAATGCTAGTTACCGCGTGCTTACAGGAGGTTTTCAGAAGTCTAGAATGGGAAAAGTTAGGGATAAGAGCTAATGGAGAGTACCTTAGTAACCTGCGCTTCGCTGATGACATCGCATTGCTCAGTAACTCAGGGGACGAATTGCAACTCATGATAATGGGGTTAGACAAGGAGAGCAGAAAGGTGCATTGGTGTTAAAATTAATCTGCAGAAAACGAGAGGAGTATACAACAACCGTGGAAGAGAGCAGTGCTTTGGGATAGGTAATAGTGCACTTGAAGTTGTAAAAGACTATGTCTACTTAGGGCAGGTATTAACCGCGGAGCCAAACCACGAGATTGAAGTAACTAGAAGAATAAGAATGGAGTGGAGCACATTTGGCAAGCACTCTCAAATTACGACAGGTAGATTGCCACCATCCCTCAAAAAGAAGGTATATAACAGCTGTATCTTTCCAGTACTTAGCTACGGAGCAGAAACCTAGAGACTTACAAAGAGCGTTCAGCTTAAGTTCAGGACGACACAGCGAGCAATGGAAAGAAAAATGGTGGGTGTAACCCTAAGAGACAAGAAGAGACCAGAGTGGATTAGGGAACAAACGGGGGTTGAGAATATCATAGTTGAAATCAATAACAGGAAATGAACACGGGCCGGGCATGTAGAGCGTAGACAGAATAACCATTGGTCATTACGGGTAACTAAATTGATTCCCAGAGAAAGCAAGCGGGTAAGGGGGCGACAGAAAGTTAGGTGGGCAGATGAGATTAAGAAGTTTGCGGGTATAAATTGGCCGCAGCAAGCACAGGACAGGGTTAACTGGCGGAACATGGTAGAGGTCTTTGTCCTGCAGTCGACGTAGTCAGGATGATGATGATGATGATATACAAGAAAATACGATAGGTGAACGTTCCGAGGAAAAACTCATCACTGAAACATGCCGATTCATACTTTCGAAAAGTTCTTCCTTTCATTGTTATTTTTTGAAGCAATAGCAAAGCTATACTGACACCATGATCTGCTTTACTGGATGCATATGACCCTAACGATTTCCCGTTGGCGTTGCTCAGAGTAATTGCATAGAATATCGCTATCCTTGAAGATTGACTCAATTTCACAATTTTCGCAGTGGTCTGTAAGGTGGCTACTAACAGAACCTTTTTGCGATTATGGATTTTTACGTCACCTTTCGTTTATGGACCGTCCCCTTTCACCGTTGGCAAAGCTCCCGCAAGCGAGAGAATTTTTTACAAAAAGTTTCTTCTTGATCACCATCAGTCTTCTTTTGAGGCTAAATAGCTTGCGACGGGCGCTGAAAACGTCTTTGACAGCGAATTTTCGTGACGCTTTCTCTAGATTGTGCGCCACTTTATGAACATATGGAATCACCCGGATGTATTTGCTAAAATATATCTTTCTTCATTTTTTTACAGCCAAAGTTGTTATAAGATCACTTTTCGGGTCACGCGCAGTTGTTGCTGTCCGTTATCGCTGCCGCCGCCGCCACCGCCAGTGTCCCTAATCAAATCACGTAAAAAGAGAAAAAAAAACTTTGCACCAATGACACGGTGGGGCTTGACCCGGGTCCAACAGGTGCCAGCCCAATATTCTACCACTGAGTTAGGCCGGTGCTTGTAACTTGTTGTCAAACTTGCCTCAAGCAGGCGTGACCTAGCACCAATGCCACAGTAAGGCTCGAACCCACGGGTCCGCTGGGTGCATGCCCAGCATCCTACCACTGAGCTACACCGGTGCTTGTGACTTGTTTTCTAACTTGCCTTAGGCAGGCTTTATGTCGGAAAAGGAATCGAGTTAACACGACCTATAGAGTGTTTTGCAACAGCGAAAGAACAACCAGTCATCGCACAATGCGAATTGCTTAACGAGTGGGCCGTTCACTGATCCAAACCATCACATAAGCTTGTTACTGTTCCTCTAATAACTATGGAGCATACCCACTACAGCTATAATTCCACATCGTCATCACCTATTGCAAGGACTATTGGCACAAAAGTCTTTTTCATAAAAAAATTCCTAAAGTGTTTAGCGGATACCACGCTTCTCAGAATAATGACGAAAAATAGCATAGCGAATGCTGGCCTACTACCCAAAAGTTTACAATTAATGCCCTAGTGGGTAGCAAGCAAGTGTGCTTGCAGTACTTACCCAATGAGTGATTTGTAAAGGCTCTAAAAGACCGCTCTTCTAGCTTTCGCAGTGACAGTGACGCACCTGCTGCGCAGGCCTGGCATTTTCCAAGGGCGAAGTACCTTAAAGCGGCACCCGTTCGTCCCTCGTCATGGTCGTAGTGCGTAACCAGTCTTACGCTTTGACCTGCAAGGTGGTGCTGGTGGGAGATTTCTCCTGTACGTTGTTGAACAATAAAAAAAACTCGCAGCGTGCGCGTTACCTAAAAGCCGAATGCTCCTGTCTCTCATTCACTATTAGCAGCCATTGGCGTGTACATTGAGCACTATTTGAGAAGAAAGGGTTGCTACGTTATATTCGCTGGGTGTAACCTCCTTAGTTTTAGAAAGGGTTAGCGAGTGTTGAGCCGCAGTGCCATGAATGCAATGAAGTAGTATATACCATGAACTCGAGGTGGTTAAAGGTGGGAAGTAGATACGAAGCGCAAGCCGTAAGGAAGTAAAAGCCGAATTCTCCTCTCTCTCATTCACAATTAGCAGCTATTGGCATGTATATTGAGCACTATCTGACAAGAAAGGGTTGCGAGGTTATACTCGCTGGGCGTAAACTCCTTGGTTTTAGAAAGGTTTAACGAGCATTGGGCCGCCGTGCCATGAGTACAGTGAAATAGTATATACCATAAACTCGAGGTGGTTAAAGGTGGGAAGTAGACACGAAGCACAAGCCGGCAGAAAGTGTGCGTGTGCCACCTCTCGTTTAGTCCTTGGAATGCCCGCTGCATGGCGGTGCTTCTGTATGCGGAATATCTGGTGAAAATACACGAGACGGTGGTACTTGGAGTGTTGACTAGATCGACGAACGGACACACATACAGATGCATGGACGGATGCACGGATGGCTGCACGGACGGATGGACGCATGGACGGACGCAGGAATGGATGCATGGATGAACGTAGAGACGGACGCACGGATGGACGTGCGGACGCACGAACAGACGCACGCACGGAGGGGCGGCTGGACGCACGGATGGTCTCACAGGCGGACACATATATGATGAAAAGATGCAACATGGTGGTACTAGGAGTGTTGACTAGATGGACGAATGAACACACAGACAGATGCACGGATGGACGTTCTACCTCGTTCACCACTCTACCTATTTCACCCCGTGGATATGCTGCGATTTTTTTGCTAGCTCTTTGAGCAGATACGTAATATCAGGATCTCCAGTTATATGCTTTTTTAACTGTCACATTAGCAAAAAAAGGACATGGTGTTTTGAAAATAAGGAAATGAAATAGTATAATCCACTGGAGTCAGGAGTCCACTGGGCAGTGCTCAAAGGACTAGAGTCCAGTCACCACCAATCAATCTATTCTCGTCCGCACAGTCCTTGCGATCATGAAAGTATTCACGGTGGCGGAGATTACGCGCAAAGTTATCGAGGTCTTGGTACAGTTCAAATTAATTGAATCTACCGGTTGATGTACAAAAGGTGAAGCCTCTCGGCAAAAGTTGAAGCTGAGCGGGTGTGAGTGTTGTGTTTGACAGATTGAAGACATTTTTCTCATAAGTTTTCGGCTGCTCTTGGCTATCACGTGGCGCGGGAGTGTCAGCGTCATATTCGAGAGTAAGGATGTTTTGATTAGGATTGCACTGTAGCTTTGAGTTCCCATTGTTCTCCTCAAAGTTAGGTTGTGGTATGGGTGGTCCCTGGCGTTCTTGTACGGCCGCATTCTTATTTTCCGGTTGCAGAGCAGTGGAGCTTCTGCAGTCCCGCTTTAATTTTCTATCTTTTACTACTGAAATTTCGCCTGTCTCTTTTAGTTCATATCTTTCCGGCTCTCTTGCCTCATGCTCTCCGAGATTAGATACGAATTTCCGCATTGCCTCCGTGACACTGTATTCGGCGGCCTTACGCTCACTATGGTCCGCAATGACCCGAGTCAGTTGCAAGAATGCTTCTAGTAATATTTTTCCCACTTCCCCCTTTCTATTTCACTTAGTGTAAACATTGAGGGGTTGCAGGCTAGGCGGAGGCCCTTAGGTGCAATTTCGTAAGATATATTTTTAGTTAGTTGTTCCACGTGTTTTTCGTATTGCACCCGCTTTTCAATGATTTTCCAAATCTATAGAAATGAGTGGGACCATGCGTGTTTAAGACTGCCCGTACATTTTGTTTCCCCGTGTCATTTGGAAGCCACCGCCTTGGTCTTCGCCGCATTCGTCTGCTTGGTGTTGTAAGGCCTCGCTGGTGGGAGTGGCGACATCATCACTGCTGGGACCCTGGATGGCGCTTCGTGTCCCTCGGCTCCCTGTTGTTGAGTGGGTTTGGCACTGGAATTTGCCGTTCAAGCCGTTGCCGCCGATCTCTGACTCACTGGTGGGACTCGCTGGCTCGCTAGCCTCGCTCGTGGTAGTGGCGACATCGTCACTGCTGGTGCCCTGGATGGCTCTGTGTGTCGATCGGCTCCTTGTTGTTGAGGGGGCTTGGCACTGGAGTTGTCCGTGGAAGCGATTGCCACCGATCTTCATGCCGCTGACGTCTATCGCAGCTGCACCCTCGTGTGCTGTGCCAGCAGCGCAACTCCCTCGAAGCTTGCATGTAAGCCGTCAGCAGCCAGGTAGTGGTGCAGCGGGAGTGTTGAGAAACCATGCTCGACGTAATAGACGCTTGCTCCCAACAACCCGTAGTGGCAGAGACGGTGGGCCTCTCTGCTGAATCGTTGTACCTCCATATTAAACCGATTCATTGATCGCCAGTTCGAGTCCCGCCGTCGGCGATTGGGTGCGCGAGTTAGTGGCAGACTAAGATGCAGTGTCTTGATGTTCTGGTGCATCTGCCTCATTCGCTTCAATGCCTTCCTCAACGAATCCAGTGATCTTCAAGAGCTCGTCTTCAGGATGTCCGTGGTGCCCACATGCAGAAACAACGTGTCCACCCGGTAAGGTAGGTACTTAAGTAGCGCCGGAATGTCCGAAAACATAGCACCACCATAGGAGATGAAGCACGGCGTCGATGAGTCTTTCGGGCTGAAGTCTGTGTGGACGTACCGCATGATTGAGTCCCCGATGACGGCACACTTCGTAGGGTAATTTGGATATCTCCGCGACAAACACTCCGTTGATGATGTACTGGCAGCCATGGTTCAGGTCAGTGGGAGTAATAATTCAATGGGCCAGTTAGTCTTCGTGAAGGTATGGGAACTAGCCCCTCAGCAAGTTCTACTAGAGTAGCTTCACACATGTTCGCTGGATCGATACGTGAGGCACAATTGTCACTCGTACCCTTTGACTCTGCCGCGTGCATGCACTGACAAAACATACACTGCCCTTACCTCGCTATTCTTTTAATGCGTCATCGTTGGGAGTGACCAACCGCGACATTGCGTCTGCAGTAGCGTTTAGACACCCCTTTTTCTGTTTGATTTCCTGGTTATACTCCTGCAGTGCCAACGGCGAGCGTGTCAGTCTTGCACTCTGCGGAGTGGTTATAGTCAGAAATTTGAGCGGGTTATGATAGGTAATCACATTGACTTTAGCGCAAAACAGCCAAGCGTCCAGCTTCCCTAGTGCCCAAATGATTGCATAAGCTTCCTTTTCTATAGTGGCCCATCGGGTCTGAGCCGTTCTAAGCTTATTGCTCAGAAAAGCGATAGGGCGCTCCTTGCCCTCCAGATCTTGATGTGCCAGGCACGCACCAACGGCGTAATCAGATGCATCTATGGCGAAGGTAAATTGCTTCCTTCGATCTGGGGTCTGCAGTGCCAATGCCTGCACTAGACAGTTTATCACTTTGTCAAAAGCATATTATGTCTCTGTATTCTAAGGTAATTCCTGCAGAACACGTCGGCCAGTTAGGTTGGTCAGAGGCATAACGACGTTGGAGTACTCGGGCACGTAGTCCCCAGAATAGTTTGCTAGCCCTAGGAAACTACGATGTTGTCTCTTTGTTTTGGGATCCGTAATCTCCTTTATCACCCAGACCTTCTCTGTGTCGGCCCCGCGCCTGCCTGATTCTACAATGTGCCCAAAGAGTTTGACATTTTTTGTGCAAAACGACACTTGCTTACGTTGAGCGTCAACCCTGCCTTCGCCAGTGATGCAAGCACCTTGTTCAAATGTTCCAGGTACTCGTCCAAGCTTCCAGAGTGTATCATGACATCGTCAATATAAGCGCAAGCATAATGTCTATGCGGAGCCAGTACAACATCGATGACCCTCTGATATGTGCTGGCGGCATTCATTATTCCAAAGAGCATCACTTTCCATGCGTGCTGGCCTGGAGGAGTGGCAAAGAAGTAAAACCTGCATGTGCTCGTCGAGAGGTATTTGCCAGTAACTCCTGAACATGTCTAGCAGTGTTATGTACTGGGCCTTCACTACCTGGTATAACAGATAACTCGTCACGCTCATGGGAAATGCGTCTGTCTCTGTCATTTCGTTCAGTCTCCTGTAATCGCCACAGGTGTGGATGCTGCCATCCTTCTTTGTTACACAAACCAGTGGATACGCGTGTGAACTTTCAACTGGGTATACGAATCGCCACAGCTCTAGCTCATTTAGCTGCCTCTACTTCGTGCACCAGTGCCACGTGCACCGTGTAGGGGTTTGCCCGTCTCGGTTGCTCCCCTTCTTTGATTTTTATTTTGTGCATTCCCAGTTTGCAGGTGCCAAGTTTGTTTGAGAATACCCTCAAAGGCCTCGTAATTAAGTCTAGCAGCTGTTTTCTCGGTGGGGGCTCCAGATGTGCTACTTCAACAAGCTTCTGCGTCACCTGCGCCTCTGGCCCACACGGTGGGACTGGAACATCTCGAAATTCCTGATCGCCCTCGAATATCACGCCTTCTGTACTTACTCGCGTCTGATATAGGCGAACCTTGTTAGCGTGAATGGTTCCGCACGGACCGTCATTGAGCTCAACTAAATAACTTTACGGTCGCAGTTTTTTTACCACTGTGATCGGTGTCTTCCATCTTGCCACTAGCTTCCCCTCTATTTCCTTGTCGAGCCATAGCACTTGGTCCCCTGCGATGAACTGTTTGCCCGTAGCCCTGAAGTTATAGCATCCTATGTACTCCTTCTGACCGACTTCACTCTGTCAGGCGGCCCCTTCACTAGCTTCTTCCAAATTACTTCGGAGCTTCACATAATATTCCGCTGCTGGCATACCCAGTGATTCCGGAGCTTCCCAGTGTCCTGACCAAGTCTTTTTGAGAATAGATAGGGGCCCGTTTGGCACCCGCTCGTACATGAGCTCGAACGGTAACCACAATGTAGTCCCATGTGGAACCCCACGATATGCCCATAACAAGAACGGAATCATTCTATTCTACTCGCGTCCATGTTCGCTGACTATGTGAGAAAGCATTAATTCTTTTGAACTAGTCATCCAGCGCTCCACTGAACCATTGCCTTGCGGATGATCAGGTGTGGAAAACCTCGGTGTTGCCCCCAGTTTTTGCAACAACTCATGTGTCGATTTGACGCAATGTTAGTCCCCTGATCTGAGCTAATCGTTTCTGTCACCCGGTTTCTGAATACGTAGGACTGAGGAAACAAACGTGCTTCGCATGAGCTCCCGCCTTGACGCCCCATCTCACCCGGAAAACCCCATCGCCACCACCTATGAAGTACTGCACCGTCTTCTACTAATCAAGCGCAGTATGCGGATAACCGGTTTTTACCGTAAGTCTTATATTTTCTGAAAGTCGGCTTGTTTGAATATCTAAGGCGAAAAACGCTGCTCTAAACATAAGCGGCGTCGAGCCGTTGGCCCGACGAAACGCTTTTCACGTTTCCGCGCAACGTGCGATAATGGCTTACGACAACGACCCTGTGTAAGAGGAGCCACGACATCAGTCAAAGAAAAAAACTCAAGGCGGAAAAAATGCTACCAGCGTCTCGCAAAAGAAGCCTCTTGACAACGAGAGATAGTTCGCTGCAACGTACCACAACTGAAGGCTGATCGCCGTTCCAAAGACCGGGGTGGAAATGGTAGACAAATAAGCGTCAAACCAACCTAAACAGAAAGAAAATCCTCTTCGGAAAGAGAAACTACCTCAGCTGCCGAAAACCGACTTCAAGGTCATCATTAAACCGATGGATGGGCTCAACATCATTATACTAAGCACGCATCAGATGGCACGCGCTATAACTAAAGCATGTTGTCACCCAGACATCTGCAACGAAGGCAACCTACTTATACGGCCACGCAATGGATCTAATATAGCCATAGTCAGCACGCAGAGCATGGATACCGCCAACATTGTGCAGAGCCTTTGAAGTCTACGTTTTGGTGCAAAAGACTATGCAGTGATGACTTACGTAGCCGCGTCACACAACTCGTGCAAGTGTGTGATTCACGGACTGAACACCAGGACCACGCCAACCGACTTACTAGCCCCTTCAGCTGCGTACCCAAGGAGTGAAAATACCTCATGCAAGAACGCTTGCGAAATCCCAAAGTGCCGTCACTACCTTCGACGGCAAGATCGTCCCGCGCTATGTTTACTACTACGGCGGTGGGACACGTTGCTACCTCTATCGATCATTACGGCAAGTTCGCTATATATGCTTCAAGCATGGACATAGGGCTGACGTATTGCCGACACCAGACGCCATTGTCTGCTTAGGTTGCACCGAACCAGTCATAAAGAACTGAGACACCTGTGAGCCCCGGTGTGCGCTATGCAAAGAAGCGCACCCTACGTGGACAAAGGAGTGCAAGGAACGCCCCAGGACACCGAGAAGCCCACGACCAAGAACAAAAAAGCAGACAGCCACCAGAGCACAAGGCGCCGATGGACGCTGCTGGGCCAGGAAACGCTGGCTCCGCAGGGATGATAGCTCACCGTCCAGGCCTCTATCAGCATCAAAACCACGGTCATGGTCGAGTTTGGCGTCCAGGACCCACCAGGCTCCAGAAACCTAAAAAAGAAGCAGAAAAAACCCGTCGCCAGGAAGGAAGGCAGTGGTACGGTGAGCAGTAAAGCGCCTTTTTCCTCTGCCTCTCCCACTGCTCAAAGAACACGAATACACAGACAGTATTGGTCGGTAAGATTGGCAGTGCGCCACCTAACGACGAAGTACAGGAATTAAGGCAGGCTATTCAGACACTCCGGGCAGAAAACGGTGAACTATGCCAGCAACTAAACGATCTCATAAATGAACTGAAGGCCCTGAGGAGAGGACAGACCAATGCTAACCCACAAACAGACTTAACTCTGACAGCTACCGTAGGGTGCGAGGAATTCACAACTTCCATGGCTGCTATGAAAAAAACGCCCTAACAAACCTCAGCAACCTCATCTTTAACATCCAAGATGAGGCGCGCAACGATAGAGAACGTGTGGTGCAACTCACGGCCATGAAATAGAGATGCAAACCCTATGCTCGGCCATCACCTGAGTATGGCGAGCAGCCTTAGATGCTCGGTGAAGTTAGAAACTCTTGAAAAATGGCAGTGGACCTGTCGTGGAATCCACCGAAAGCAAGGCTGCTGAATCAACACATCAATAAATGCACAACTCCACCAGACATTATCGCCCTCCAGAAAACCGGCTGCTCACCGAAACTCACTGACTTTTTGGTTTATGAGGGTCTTGGCCAAAGCAAGGTCGCTACTCCGGCTGCCAAAGCGGTCACTGCAATTAGACATAACATCGATGCAAGAGACATTGACCACGTTCTCAGTGAAATCATAGTGGAGAACAGAACCGTCGAAAGCACATTTCTCCTCAATATCTACAGCCCACCCAGCCAGCGGAAAACCAACATCAGATCCTCTCTGCGCAAGGCAGAACAAGCAGCAGACGAAAGGGTCTTGTCATCACTGTATACTTTATTGCGTGACACAAAAGCTGGGGATATGTCAAGGAAACTCAGAAAGGCAGGGATTTGGCCAGGGAAGCTGATCACAGAAGGGTAAGCCTCATTACAGAACACACTCAACCAACGCGAGTGGGAAATAGTGTCAACTGATATAGGTGCCCGGACTAGACGTTCGTTTAAGGGGTCAGGGAGGCCCAATGGGAAAACGGTGCGGAAACGCTTGGCAGTGACCACTGCAATATGCTTGTCGAGATGTAAACTCTCCCGATTAAGAAACGACATGACCTCGCTTGACTTACAGACTGGGAAGTTTTTAGAATAACTAGGGCAGAATTTTAGGACAAAGAAATTGCGGACATTGAAAGTTGGGTGTCGGGAGTCAAGGCAGAGAGGAAACGATTCACGCGAGAAGTTACCCTATATAAAAACACGCCCGAGGTAAACAAGCATTTCCTACACTTCTGGGACGCCCGCCGGGGCCTAATAAGAAGTGGAAGCAGCAGAAACACAACAGCAAACTGAGACTTGGGATCGCTGCAGTGACCAGGGAAGCCAAATAGTATACGACGGATCTGTCAAGGCGCAACTGGGACCAAAATTGCAACGAGATACAAGGTACATTAGTTTGGAAAGGACATGGGCCTTGCTGAGGGCCCTCGTAGACACAATCACGACGAAGACTAAAACTTGTAGGACGACCCAAAAGATTGCACACTGATTACAAGGCACGACCGGGAACTGCTAGAACACATCAACATCATCATCATCGTCAACATTAGCCTGACTACGTTCACTGCAAGACAAAGACCTGTCCCACGTTCCGCCAGTAAACTCAATCCTGTGCTTCCTGATGCCAATTTATACGCGCAAATTTCTTAATCTCATCTGCCCACCTAACCTTCTCTCTCCCCATAACCCGCTTGCCTTCTCTGGGAATCCAGTTAGTTACCCTTAATGACTAGCGGTTATGTGTATACGCGCTACATGCCCGGCCCATGTCCAATTCCTCTTCTTGATTTCAACTATGATATTCTTAACCCCCGTTTGTTCCCTAATACACCACGCTCTCTTCTAGTCTCTTAAAGTTACACCTACAATTTTGTCTTTCCATTGCTCGCCGCGTCCTCCTCAATTTAAGCTGAACCCTCTTTGTAAGTCTCACGGTTTCTGCTCCATAGCTAAGTACCAGCAAAATGAAGCTGTTATATACCTTTTCCTTGAGGCATAGTGGCAATCTACCTGTCATGATTCGAGAGTGTTTGCCAAATGTGCTTTACCCCATTCTTATTCTTCTAGTTACTTCAATCTCGTGGTTCGGCTCCGCGGTTATTACCTGTCCTAAGTAGACAGCCTTTTACAACTTCAAGCGCACTATTACCTATCTCGAAGCGCCGCTCTCTTCTGAGGTTGTTGTACATTGCTTTCGTTTTCTACAAATATATTTTTAGGACCCACCTTTCTGCTCTCCTTGTCTAACCCCGTGATCATGAGTTGCAATTCGTCCCCTGAGTTACTCAGCAATGCAATGTCATCGGCGAAGCGCAGGTAATAAGGTAATCTCAATTAACTGGTATCCCTAACTTTTCCCATTATAGACTCATGAAAACCTCCTGTAAGCACGCGGTAAACTCATTGGGGAGATTTTATCCCCCTGCCTTACACATTTCTTGATTGGCATTCTGTTGCTTTCTTTATGAAACACTATAGTAGCTGTTGATCCCCTGTAGATTTCTCCCAGGATGCTTACATATGCTTCGTCGACACCCTGATTCCGCAGTGTCTGCATGACTGCGGATATTTCTACTGAATCAAACGCCTTCCAGTAATCTATGAAGGCTGTGTATAGTGAATGGCTTTTTTCTATTACCTAATTGATAGTACTAATGTGGTCGATTGTTGGGTAGCCTGTTCGAAATGCTGCTTGTTCTTTTGGTTGATTGAATTCTAACGTTGTCTTAATTCTGTTAGCAATTACCTTTGTAAATACCTTGTATACTACGGAGAGCAAGCTGATCAGCCAGTAATTCTTCAAGTACTTGTCACGTCCTTTCTTTTGTATCAAGGTCATGTTAGCATTTTTCTAAAACTCTGGCACTTTTCCCGTCAGGAGGGAACCTCGTAAACAGGGTGGCTAATTTTTCTAACACAATCTGTCCTCCATCTTTCAGCAGATCTGATGTTACCTGGTCCCCACTGGCAGCTGCACCTCTTTGCATGCTCTCGAAGGCTTTTCTGACTTCTATCATTACTGGTGGGGTGCCATCTGGGTTACTGCTAGTTTTTATACTATTAAGGTCGGGATTGTTTCGGGTACTGTATAGGTCTCTGTAAAGCTCCCGCTATTTTAACTATCCTCTCCATATTGGTAGTTATTTTGCCTTCTTTGTTCATTAGTGCATACATAGTATTTCTGTCTATCCCAAGTTTCCTCTTCACTGCTTTGACGCTTCCTACGTTTTTGAGAGCGTGTTCAATTCTCTCCTTGTTATACCTTCTTACATCGGATACATTACTCTTATTATTCAATTTCCAAAGCACAGCCCGTGCTATTTTGTCTGGTGTTCTTGAGACTTTCATGCTTTGATGCTTTTTAATGAGGTTCTTCGTCTCCTGGGACAGCTTCCCAGTGTCCTGCCTAAGTACTGTTATGCCTGCGAGTCCACACCGAACGTCCATGCCTCTGAAAAAGGCAATCTGTGTCAAGGCCAGCACGCGAGCCCACCTGACGCGAACAACTCAACGGCGTCATCACGCGGCGGTGCCTTTTTGTCGCGCACGCACAGCGAGCCCGTCGAAGCAATCGCCGGCTTCCTGTCTGGCAAGTCTGACGCAATGCGTGGCGACGTCACTCGTTCTTGGGTGCAGCCACGTGCAGCGCAGTGGCTCCGGATTCGATGAGAATGACGCGGCCCAGCAGCGACCCAATTGTAAGATTCTGACCTCACGGCCAGCGGCGCTTCTGGTTGGACATTTGGTTACTCGAAGAATCCTCCCGGTGCATATAAAAAAAAGCCCTGCGGCGCGTCGCGAGCAGTAGACCTATGTGTTATAGAGGAGAGCTCGACTCTTTGGGTCTTGAGGCCGTCAGCCCCAGTGCCGAATTTGTAACGCCTCTGTATATATGCTGCACATAAACCTTGTTTAACTCACCGTCGTCTCGTCCGCTCGTCTATCAGCTCTGCGCAGAAGCAGTCGCGAGCTGAGGAACAGCTTTTTTCATCCAGCACAACATGGGTTCCGCAGAGGTTTCTCTTGTGAAACACAACTGGCGTTATTTGTTAATGATTTGCATACTGTCCTGGACTGTAACTTACAAACCGATGCCGTATTCTTAGATTTTTCCATAGCGTTCGACAAAGTACCCCATTCTCGAATGTTACTAAAACTTTCCCAGTTGAATCTTTACCCGAACATACTAAATTGGATCAGAGAATTCCTTACAAACCGCTCCCAGTCTGTTAATGTCAACAACCGTACCTTTAATCCTCTTCTAGTAACGTCCGGAGTACCCCAGGGTTCGGTTCGTGGTTCCCTTTTATTCCTTATATACATAAATGGCGTGTCTTCAAACCTAACCTGTAAAACTCGCCTGTTTGCTGATGACTGCGTTATATATGACACTGTTACTGACACTTCAAAACAGTCATCCTTACAAGCCAACCTAAACTGCCTCCAGGAATGATGTGAGCGCTGGCTCATGGAACTTAACCCGAGTAAATGTAAAGTCGTTTAATTCCATCGTCGCCACATGCCGCTTGTGTATCCGTACGCAGTTAATGCCATCCCGCTAGAAAATGTTTCGTCATACAAGTATTTGGGCGTCACTCTTTGTAGCGATCTTTCATGTAACATACACATTACTAATATCATTTCATCTGCAAATAAAACACTGGGTTTCCTTAAACGCCATTTACGCCTCGCTCCACAACACGTAAAATTACAAACATACAAATTCATCGTTCGAGCTAAACTAGAATACGCATCACCAATTTAGGACCCTCGACAATCTTATCTTACACATGCCATCGAATCGCTTCAAAACCAGGCCGCTAGATTTATTCACTGTTCATACTCTTCAACTGTCAGCGTATCTGGATCGAAAGCAGAATCTAGTTTACCAGATCTAGAACTTGCCCCGCCGCGGTGGTCTAGTGGCTAAGGTACTCGGCTGCTGACACGCATAGCGCGGGTTCGGATCCCGGCTGCGGCGGCTGCATTTCCGATGGAGGCGGAAATGTTGTAGGCCCGTGTGCTCAGATTTGGGTGCACGTTTAAGAACCCCAGTTGGTCGAAATTTCCGGAGCCCTCCACTACGGCGTCTCTCATAATCATGAAGTGGTTTTGGGACGTTAAACCCCACATATCAATCAATCAGATCTAGAACTTCGCCGTCGTATTGCAAGCCTGTCATTGTTCCACAAACTTTTTCATAGTCCCTTGCATGCCCCACCTTATATCGTTCCCGCAACACGCATATCTCACCGCACGAGCCATTTGCTTCAAGTTGCTCGGCCACGCTCCTGGACTTCTACTTTTTCTGCCTCGTTTTTTCTACGTACCGCACCAGACTGGAACGGCCTTCCCAGTGAAATTGCAACCATTCTCTGCCCATCATCGTTCATTGAAAATATCAATAAGCACTTTTTATGTTAAATCTTTGGCTTCTATGTTTTGTGTTTATAATTACCCACCCTTATGTAATACCCCCTCGCGGGTAATTAGGGAAATAAAACGAAAATGAAAATGAAAAAAACCTACGCTACCAAACGGCTGCGGACCGTGTCGGCGGAGATCGGAGCAGTGGCGCCTTCGGGATCGTGTTGGCGTCACCGTCTTTCGTAACAGACATGGCAGTGGCGAGATTCGTGGCGCCCTTCGTAACGTCGTCGGAGCAGTCCTTCGTAACAGTGGTTGGCAGCTGCTGAATTGACCGGCGTCAGCGACATCGATGCGGTGAGTGCCTGATGTTTTCCCCTCAGTTCACCAGACTACTCTACACAGGTTATAGTAGCTTAGAGAAAGGCTGTGTGAAGCAGTAGAGTGAGCTTTGCTCGTTTTAAGCCAAATCGAATCGGTTTCAACCCGAAGTTAGTGCGGATGGTGTAAACACGGGAGTGTTAAAAATTGCTTGCGCGTCTTGCTAGTTGACTTATAGTGGGTACAGCAAGTAAATTCTCAACAAGGTCAAACAGCAAGAGGCTACTGTGAACGATGGAAAACCTTAAAGTGAAGGAACTCAATGAAATTTGTGAGGAACTCGTCATTACATTGGGCCGTGCGAAACGAAATCAAGCGATGCTTGAGATCATGAACGATGAAGGAGTGTCGGCTGAGGAAGTCGATGAGGCGTGGGTGAATATCAAGGCACGCCGCGAAGAGGCTGAAAGGCGAGAAGTTCGCGAAAGTGAAGAAGCTGAAAGGCGAGAAGTTCGCGAACGTGAAGAAGCTGAAAGGTGCGAACGTAGCGAGCGTGAGGAGGACGAGAGACAGGAGCGCCTCGAGTTGAAACGAATAGAATTGGCAATCCTATAGTGTTTGCAGGCGCCTAGCTTAGCTTCTCCGACAGTTCAGGTCAGCGGTTATTGAATTTGGGACCAACTGCCACCGTTTCGTAGTAGGCGAGGACATGGCTAAGTACCTCGTCCAGTTTGAACACGTCTGTGAGCGAAATGCTTTAGAGCGGTCTCTTTGGGTGCGGAACCTGTTAGCTCCTCTTCCCGGCGAAGGGTCCGACGCAATAAATTGATTGTCGAGGGAAGCGTTTGAGAGCTATCACGAGGTTAAGGAAGTGCTCTTGAGACGTTATAAGTTGTCATTCGAGGCTTTCAGGCAAAGGTTTCGGTATCCTAAAAGGGGGAATGAGTCACACGTTGACTTTGCGTTTCATCGTAAAGCCGATTTATTTGAGTGGCTCAAGGGCGAAGGTGTTTATGACCATCGCGATAAAGTAGTAGAATGCATTGCAATGGAGCAATTCTACCACTGCATCGAGGAAGATGTCAAGCTTTGGCTGCAGGACAAACTTGGTGAAGTACAGCTAAACAAGGCAGCAGAGTAAGCTGAGGAGTATTATACTTGCCGAAAGTTGCATAGCAGGACAGTGCGCGTAGAAAAGGATGAAAGGAAAGAGGGCTTTTCAAAAAAAACCTCATCAACGGAAGCCGCGAATCTGCTACAACTACAAAAAGGAAGGGCACATCGCGATAAACTGTAAGCAAAAGTTTGCAACTATCCGAGAATTGGTAAAACAAACGGAAGTTGCGAATCTGCTACAACTGCAAAAAGGAAGGGCACATCGCAATAAACTGTAAGCAAAAGTTTGCTTTTGCAACAATCCGAGAATCGGAAAAGAACATGCGGTTGTTAGAGCCGTATCTCCAAGAAATTAGTGTGAATGGGAAAACGTGTCGAGCACTTCGAGACTCAGCAGCAACCATGGACGTTGTCCATCCTTCACTGGTGTCGCCGGATGACTTTACAGGAGAATGCGCGTGTATCAGGCAAGTCGCCGAGGAGCAGAGTGCTTGCTTGCCCCGCCACGGTGATCTAGTGGCTAAGGTACTCGGCTGCTGACCCGCAGGTCGCGGGTTCGATTCCCGGCTGTGGCGGCTGCATTTCCGATGGAGGCGGAAATGTTGTAGGCCCGTGTGCTCAGATTTGGGTGCACGTTAAAGAACTCCAGGTGGTCAAAATTTCCGGAGCCCTCCACTACGGCGTCTCTCATAATCAAATAGTGGTTTTGGGACGTTAAACCCCACAAATCAATCAAGAGTGCTTGCTTACCAATCGCTACGGTTGTCATTGAAGGCTCGTTCGGTAAGCTTCGCACCGAAACGGGTGTGTCTGTCGCGCTTCCCGATCGTTTTCCTTATCTTTTCTCTAACAACTCAGAGCAGCTTCTCAAAGAGCAGGGTAAATCATTCTTCCCCAACTTTGCGTACATGGCCCTCATCGCGATCGCAAGCGCGGAAGGTTTCGCAGGAGCTTGATCTTGTTCTATGCGGTGAACCATCAAGTGACCTTGGCGGCGAGTCGACAAAACCTCAGAGAGGAAATTCTCCGTGTGAGTCATGTGAGCAGTCACTCGAGTGGCCCGTCGCCGAAGCGACTGGCGTGGTTTCCGCAGCAGGGGGAGCCGGCAGGTGCCATTGAGTCAGAGTGAGAGGGGTGCAACGCTGTCGCCTTTTGATGAAAGTTGGAATAAGCTGTCGAGGGTTGATCGAGAAACACTCATTCGAGAGCAGCGTGAGGACCTCTCGAATAAAGCGCTAATGGAATACGTAATTTTGGGAAAAAGAAGAGGAACGTTTCTTTTTTTGAGAAAGCAGGGCTTCTGTATCGGAGCTACACAAATGCGCAAGGTTGCAGGTATAAGCAGCTCTTGGTGCCACAAAAGTATCGTCGCCAACAATTGGAACTGGCGCATGAAAACGCGTGGGCCGGGCATCTCGGCACAAGAAAGACCAAGGCCTGAGTTTCTCTTGAGTTTTATTGGCCGAAATGCTGGAAGAATATCGAAGACTTTGTACGCTCATGCGGCACTTGTCAAAGGTGGGAAATCCACGGACAAGTGAAAAGCACCCAAGAATCTTTCTGATACCAATTGTGAAGTGAAATTAGGAAGGCGGCCGAACAAAATTTACCACAGTAACTTGATGAAACCATAAGTTCATCGTCAAGCGGTCGTAAATCTGCTGTTGAATGCTTCAGAGGAAGAGGGAGCAGACATTTTGAGTTCTAGTGATGTAATAGAAAGGGGATCAGAGGTAATCTTGGAGCAGTTTAACCTGGAGCCTAGGTTAAGTGAAGTCCAGAAGGAGGACCTGAGAAAGATCGTTTTCGTGTTTGAAGACGTGTTTTCGGACCGTCATGGAAACACGACGGTTATTGAACACAATATCGAGCTAACTTGTGAGGCGCCAATCCGTAGCAAGCTGTATCGTTGTTCCCCTGTGCAACGTCGCAAGTATGAGCCACTCTTGGTACCGCATAGGTATCGTCGCCTAAATGTGGCCGGTTACTGAGGTGAAGCGTGATGCTCCAACAGCCCAACTTTGACGTTCGCTACAAAAAAGGAAAGCTAAACGCTAATGCAGACGCATTGAACCGTGCGTTTAGTTAGTACCTTCTCCAACTTTCGGTTTCTCGCTGGCGATTCGGGGCGAAATTTTGTCCTCATCACGGCCTTAGCTGAGCGCTTTCGTCCAGAATGAGCTCAAGAAGCCAACGTTATGTTCTATTCTGTTTCGTTACGTTGTTCTACAATAAAAAAATGAGTCCTCGTTTAAAAGTCTTGTGTCCCACATGTGCCTCTTGATGTAGAGGAAACTAAATTCCGATAGACACGTAGCTAGGTATATGTTGTAATATACTTTGTCTAGTGTTCTATCGGGTGACCGAGGGCACTTGCTTGTGTCGTGTGTTGTCTGTTGTCGAACCATTCTTGACAAGTTGACAAACCATCGACAAGTGCTGAGACTAAAGATCGTCAGAAGAGACGAGCGAAGCTGGTCGACAAGTTGTGGCAACAAACCAGTGGAGCTGGGATCCATCCTCAAGAATAGGATGTGTTCCCGGAATAGAGTCTGGAGCTGCATTCTCCCCATGGCCCTAGAGGCGAACCTGGAGGGACCTGGCGAACGAGCGTGCCTGACATCCGAGCCACGTGGAAGCAGATCGTCTTTCCGGCGCATTGTCTGGCGGCGGGGGTCCTGTTATGCCTGCGAGTCCACGCCGAACGTCCATGCCTCTGAAAAAGGCAATCTGTGTCAAGGCCAGCACGCGAGCCCACCTGACGCGAACAACTCAACGGCGTCATCACGCGGCGGTGCCTTTCTGTCGTGCACGCACAGTGAGCCCGTCGAAGCAATCGGCGGCTTCCTGTCTGGCAAGTCTGACGCAATGCGTGGCGACGTCACTCGTCCTTGGGTGAAGCCACGTGCAGCGCAGTGGCTCCGGATTCGATGAGAATGACGCGGCCCAGCAGCGACCCCAATGAAAGATTCTGACCTCACGGCCAGCGGCGCTTCTGGTTGGACATTTGGTCACTCAAAGAATCCTCCCGGCGCATATGACAAAAGCCCTGCGGCGCGTCGCGAGCAGTAGACCTATGTGTTAGAGAGGAGAACTCGGGTCTCTAAGCCGTCGGCTTCAGTGCCGAATTTGTAACGCCTCTGTATATATGCTGTACATAAACCTTGTTTAACTCACCGTCGTCTCGTCCACTCGTCTATCAGCTCTGCGCAGAAGCAGTCGCGAGCTGAGGAACCTACGCTACCAAACGGCTGGGGACCGTGTCGGTGGAGATCGGAGCAGTGGCGCCTTCGGGACCGTGCTGGCGTCACCGTCTTTCGTAACAGTCGTGACAGTGGCGAGATTCGTGGCGCCCTTCGTAACGTCGTTGGGGGCGCGCTTCGTAACAGTACCGTACCTCCAACTTTCACAGCACACTCCGTAATGATAATCATCAGATTATAATTCATTGCGTCAACGCGAAGGCTGGTTTCCTCGATGAGAGCCGAGTACCTGTTCTGAAGTGAGACTCTGAATTCCTCTACTTTCCCTCTCAGTGCTATCTCATTGATTGGCTTCTTGCGTATCAGTTTCTGTCACTCATTCTTCATGTCTATGCGAATTTGAGACCGTACAGTTCTATGATCACTGCATCATACCTTGCTGAGCACTTCCCCATCCTGCAAGATGTCTGTGTCTGCACTCATTGTAAAGTGCATTTTGTTCTTATTTTCGTCATAAGCGCTCCTCCGTGTCCGTTTACGGTTTCCTTATTTTCGGGAAAAAGTATTCAAAATCCGTAAATTATTGCGTTTTGCGAATTCTACTAGTAGCTCTCCTTTGGCATTTCTAGTACCGATGCCATAATCTCCCACTGCCTGGTCTCCAGCCTGCTTCTTCCCTACTTTTGCATTAAAGTCCCCCAGCAGTTCAGTATACTGTGTTTTTTGCCTTACTCATTGCCCATTCCACGTCTTCATGGAAGCTTTCAACTGAAGCCTCATCATGGCTGGATGTAAGCGGGTAAGCCTGTACCATGTTCATCGTGTATCTCTTATTGAATTTATTTACGATACCTACCACCCTCTCATTAATGCTATAGTATACCACTAAGTTGCCAGCTATGTTTCTGTGACTAAGAAACTCCACTCCCAGTTTTCTTATGTCAGCCAAGCCGCGATCGCAAAGAGCGTGCCTATTGTGTAGCACCGTGAAGGCCTCATCTTTACTCCTAACCTCACTGAGCCCTGTTATATCCCATTTAACACCCTATAGCTCCTCAAATAGTACAGGTAGACTCGCCTCACTAAACAAGGTCCTAGCGTTAAACGTTGCCAAGTTCAGAACACATCAAGCAGCGCTATATTGGCGATACAACAAGTACGGACTGCAGCCTGACATACATTGGTGAAGCTACTCCCGCTCTAGACGAACCCCTACCAAGGAAGAAGCTGGACATGCAATGCTGTCGGCAACAAAGAATACTACGCCAGGATGATGTGTGGCGTTTTATGGCGCAAGGGCCGATTGATGGCCAAAGAGCGCCATTTCAATCAGTAGAGAAGTGGACAATGATATGTTGCGTGGCTGTATAGGGGCCTTAAAATTCCTCGCGATAATGCGGGTAAAAACATAGGTATTAAAATCATGACAGTGGCGTGATATACATAGTAAAAAGGGTGACAAAGGTTTTGATAATAAAAACGTGTAAAAATATTTGGCACTAGCACAAGTGCCTCATCAGCGCCCTTGTGTCCAAGGGCTGCGAGGCAAGTTCTTTTAAATGTAGTCACTGCAGCAGCAACCTCTCTTAAGAGGTCGCGCAACGCAATGCCCGAGTATATTACATGGTAAAAACCGACATCTTTAAAAAAGCTAGCACTGGTTTATGTGTGAAAAGTGGTTCCCTACCGACAAACATTGCGGGGTGTAATGGTGTACGTTGTCGGTAGGGTAATGGAAAGTGTTGTCTTCTTAGAAGGTCTAATTGTTTACACTGGATTAAAAAGTGAAGAACTGTTAATGCCTCACCACATCAGTCACACAATGGTGTATCGCCTTCGGACAAAAGATATGAGTGTGTCGTGTATGTGTGTCCTATCCTGAGCCTTGTTAGTGTTACCTCTGTTAGACGTGATCTTGATACGGGCAGCCAATGACCAAGGTGCGGCTTAATAATGTGTAGTTTGTTTTGTGTGTGTGCATCCCACTTGCTCTGCCAAGAGCCCCTGAGGTTTCGTTTGAGAGACGGCTTAAGGTCAAGGGCCGGGATCGATATGGGTGTAGGGGCAGTGCTTTTGTGGACGGATGCAGCCAGCTGATCCGTTCTCACGTTGCCTTGGATCTCACGGTGCCCTGGCACCCAGCACACTACAACATGTTGTTTAGAGTGTGTAGAGTGTGCACAAAATGGAGTAGATTGAGACAAGGACCGGGTTTTTTGTTTTTTAAGACTGTGCAGAGCCGTTACCACACTGAGGGAGCCTGTATAAATTACTGCTTTTTGTATTTGTAATTGTTTGATGTGTTTAGCTGCCACAAGTATCGCGTAAGCTTCCGCTGTGAAGATACTTGTGCCTGGATGTAGAGGGCCAGCATCTGAAAAGGATGGGCCGACAGCAGCGTAGGACACAGAAGAGTTAGACTTGGAGGCATCTGTAAAGAACTCAGGACGTGTGTATTTGTGTTGAAGTTTCAGGAAGTATGTTCGGATGTGGGCAATGAGTGCATGTTTTGTAACTTCTAGGAAAGACACATCGAAGTCTATAGTCTTCCACTGCCACGGTCGCGGGTATGCTACAGGAGCCATTAAACTGTGTTTAAGTGACGCTCCAGTTTCTTCAGCTAGACCCTTCAGGCGAACAGAGAAGGCTGCCTCACCGAAGGCCTGTTTTGAAACAGAATGTAGCTCGACAGATCATTAATAGTAGAATATGAGGGGTGCTTCTTGTCTGCTTTTACCTTAAGAAAATATACAAATGACATGTAAGTTCTCTGTAGATGAAGCGACCATTGATTTGACTCAACGTAAAGCCTTTCTACAGGGCTGGTGCAAAAAGCACTCATAGAAAGGCGGATGCCCAAATGGTGCACGGGGTCCAGCATCTTCAAAGCACTTTGTGTTGCAGACTGATAAACAACAGCCCCATAATCTAAGCGGGTGTGAATGAGGCTTCGATACAGATTCATGAGGCATTGCCTATCACTAACCCAAGTAGTACGTGACAACACTTTTATAGCATTCATGGCTTTTAAACATTTTGTTTTTAATTACTTGATGTGCGGTACGAAGGTCAACTTGTTGTCCAACATTAAGCCTAAGAATTTATGCTCGGCTTTGACAGACAGACGTTGCCCATTCAGTCGAATGTCAGGTTCGGAGTGCATGCCTCTCTTTGAAAGAACAAGACACACGTGCTTTTTTGTGGGTTAAGTCGAAATCCGTTTTCATCTGCCCTTTGGAGACCTTGTTTAAACCCAGCTGAACCTGCCGCTCACACATTGCCAAGTTGCATGACTTGAAGCCAAGCTGGACGTCGTCGACATATGTACAATAGAACATAATGGGGGGGATGGACAAGTGCAAGGAATTCATTTTGATGAGAAAGAGTGTGCAACTAAGTACACCACCTTGTGGCACGCCTGTTTCCTGGACAAATGTTTGGGAGAGAACACTGCCCACACGGACACGGAATGTCCAGTTTGACAGGTAACTTTCGATTATGTGAAACATTATTCCGCGCACACCAAGGTGGGACAGGTCTCTTAGAATTCCAAAACGCCATTTTGTATCATAAGCCTTTTCGATATCGAGGAACACAGAGAGAAAATATTGTTTATGGACGAAGGCGTCTCTGATCTGTGCCTCGATACGAACAAGGTGGTCTGTGGTGGATCTACTTTCTCGAAACCCGGACTGAAATGGGTCGAGCAAATTGTTTGTTTCAAGGATATGTACAAGTCGGCAGTTTAGTACTTTTTCGAAGACTTTGCACAAGTAGCTTGTTAGGGCAATAGGCCTATAACTTGAAGCTAAAGAAGGGTCCTTGCCCTCTTTCAAAATGGGAATAATAATAGCCTCTTTCCAGGAGGTAGGGATAGTGCCAGAAAACCAGATAGCATTGTACAAACAAAGTAAGGCTTTTCGTGTTTCTGCTGGTAGGTTTTTTAACATTTCATACACCACACGGTCAGAAACTGGGGCAGAAGTACTGCAGGAGTTTAGAGATGTTCGGAGCTGAGCTAGACTGAAAGCTTGGTTATATGCCTCGTATCTAGTGAATTTGTGTTCGAGTTTCTGCTTTTCTATTCTTGTTCTGTATTTTTGGAAAGTGTCAGTATAGTGGGACGAGCTGGATACCCGTTCAAAGTGTGCACCGAGGAAGTTTGCCTGATCTTTCAAGGTATCACCCTGAGTGTTTACGAGTAGGCGTGAGTGTACTTTTCTTCCTGCTACCCTACGAACCATGTTCCAGACTTTGACCTCTTGTGTATATGAATTTATCCCTGATAAAAACTTGTGCCAACTTTCTCTTCTGGCCTGCCGACGCGTTCTCCTGCCTCGAGATTTTGTTTTCTTAAAGCTCTCAAGGTTTTCCGCTGTCGGCTAGTTCCGCAGCAACCTCCATGCTCTGTTCTGTTTCTTTCGCGCATTCTGACACTCAGTGTTCCACCACGGGACGTGTCGTTTGCCGGGGAGTCCAGATGTCTGTGGAATGCACTTGGCTGCTGCGTCAGTAAGAAAAGCCGTGAAGTACTGCACAGCTTCATCTATGCCTAATCCGCATATTTTGGTCTAACTTAAGTGAGTAATCTTTTGAAATTGTTCCCAGTCAGCTTTGTTTACCAGCCATTTGGGAACATGTGGAGGACATTCATGTATTATTGGTGTACTCAAAACCAAAGGAAAATGGTCACTTTCGTATAGGTTATTTATGACTCTCCATTGAAGTAATGGTACAAGTGAAGGAGATGCGATACTGAGGTCTATGGAGGAGTAAGTATTGTTTGCAAGGTTATAATATGTTGCCTCTTTTCTATTCAACAGACAAGCACCTGATGAAAAGAGCAACTGTTCGATGAGACGACCTTGTGCATCACATCGACAACCACCCCATAAACCGCTGTGCGCATTCAGGTCCCCTAGAACCAGATAAGGTTCTGGTATCTCATCTATTAAATACTGGAAATCATGTTGTTCCAGGCGGTGTTGCGGTGGTATGTATAGAGAGCAGATGGTGACGAGCTTATTCAATAGAACTGCTCGAACAGCCACTGCCTCTAGGGATGTTAGTAGTGGTAGATGGCTACATGCTACTCCTCGATTAACAATAATGGCTACACCACCAGATGACGCCACAGCATCATCTCTGTCCTTTGGAAAGACAACATATTGACGCAAAAAACTTGTTTTCTTGGATTTTCAGTGTATTTCCTGTACACACAGCACTTTTGGAGAATCTTTGTTTAGAAGTTCTTGGATATCTTCGAGGTTTCGAAGTAGTCCTCTGACGTTCCATTGCATCATTTGTGTCTCCATTATGGCAGAAAAGAAGTGATGTGTGTACGAAATGAGTATAGCTGGTGTATAAAGAAAGAAGTGACTTATCTTACAGAGCCTTTAGAAGGCCCTGTAATTACCGATTTGTCTTTTTTGGAGCGGTCCAGGGAACCCCGCCGCTCTTTTGGCGCAGTCTGCGCCGGTGCAGTTGACGTGTCCATCGCCTCAGGAGAGACGACAGACAATGCTGTTTTCGTTTTAGGCTTCGTCGTGACAGACGGAGCCTTAAACCCCACCGGGATGGAGGTCCAGGGACCTCTTCAGTTTGTGTAGTGCCCTGGCTGCTGCCAGGGTTCGCAGGGGACTTCGGTGGGGCTGTATTCAAAGATGGTCGGGCAGCCGAGTCTGCTCCCCCCATTGGGGCTTGTGGCATTTGCCTCGGCACGCTGGGCGTGGTCCAAAGCATTGCCGAAAACCGAAGTGGTGCTGACACTCCTCGCACCACTTCGGCATACGATGTGTTCCCAGCAAAATGCGGGTAAACGCGCTGCCGCGCTTCACGGAAGCTTATGTTCAATTTGAACTTTGTAGCTATAATTTCTTTTTCCATTTTCCAGGCCACGCATGACCTGGAATATGCAGGATGGTCACCCTCACAGTTTGAGCAGTGGGCTTGTAGCTGACAGTCATCGTCAGCAGTATGACCTTTGGTGCCGTATTTCGCGCAGGTAAGCTGTCCTCGGCAGCTCTGGGAGCCGTGCCCGAACCTCTGACACTTAAAGCAGCACCGCGGCTAGGGTATGTATGGTCTGACTGGCAATTTAAGATATCCTGTTGCTATTTCAGTGGGGACCGTGCTAGATGCGAAAGTGAGTATGATGTGCTTTGTTGGGATTTCCTTATTTTCTCTTCTTATTTTGATACGCTGCACCTGAATGACATTTTCCTCTTTCCAGCCTGTTAGAAGTTCATCATCAGAGAGGTCCTTCAGGTCTCCATCTGATACAACGCCCTTCACGGTGTTCATGGTTCGATGCGGTGTGATAGTGATAGGTTGATCCCCAAATGATGTCAGTTTGTGCAGTCTCTGGTACTGTGCGTGGTCTTTTATTTCGAGTAACAGGTCACCACTGGCGGTCTTTGTGGTCTTGCAGCCTATTCCCAGCGTTTCTATAAGGCATCTGGACACAAAGAAAGGTGAAATGCTTCTAGCTTTCTTCTCTGCACTTTCACAGTGAATTATGTGGTATTGGGGAAGTTATCTTTTTGTTTGGGAGAAATTCAAAAATTGCATTGGTGCGCTACCTCTTGGAGGGGTGATTAGTTGTGAGAGGGCTAGGAGTTCCCATAAATTTAGTAGCTGATTCGGCAGCCATGCCAACCACACACCTCCGAGCCCAACAAGAGGACGCTGCGAGACGCAGGCGCCAGCCGTACATGGCCGCTATACCCTAATATATCTACCCAAGGTTGGATATTTACAACAGGTTAACCCTTGCCGCCAGGAAAAATTGGAAGTAAAATGAAGTGAGGAGAATACAGGAAAGATGTAAAGTGAGAACAAAAGACGAAGATGTAGGGAGAGAGAGATATGAAAAGGCGATTGCCGATTTCCCCTGGGTGGGTCAGCCCAGGGTTGCCGTCTACGTGAAGCCGGGGCCAAAGGGGTGTGTTGCCTCTGCCGGGGGGCCTTAAAGGTCCAATCACCCAGCGTCGGCTCAACCCCCAGGATCTCATTTTCCCCGGTCATGGCAAAGCCACGCACGGCTAGGCGTGGGAGGGAGCCGAAACCCCCCCGTTAGCTCGGGTCCGTGGTGTCGCTACACACCAAACGCCTACTTGCGCAGGCGCCCCTGCGGGGGAACACTACGCCAGGAAAGGATGACATCAGGAATGCTATGATACGGAACCTTGATGTGAAATCTATCACGATGTCTACAGACTTCGTCAACAAGCATTGGGAACAAGGTACCATCCCAAACGACTAGAAACATGAGGAAATAATATTGATCCCAAAATCTGGAAGGGCTTCAAGATCGGAAAACTGAAGACCCATGTCGTTGACCTCACGTTTGGGAAAAGTTTACAAAAAATCGTGCTTCAGAGGCTGGAGACCTACCTGGAAGACAACGAACTCATGCCGCACACCATGTTTGGCTTCCACAAATGCTTCTCAACACAGGACGTCCTCCTACAAATCAAGGAGGAGGTGCGCACTGATGTCCAACAAATGCCCGCTATGCAGAAAACAACCCACACTTTACCACGTGACGTGGACTTTCCAACACACACAGGTAGTGTCAAGAAACTGTACACCAACACCGGAACACTGGGAGGCTGCGCTGTCCTGCTCTAAGCCTGAAGAACAGCTCAAGCTGATCGACAGAGCGTGCAAGATGGCAAAGGCCATCTTGCACGCCAAGGTGGAGCCCTGGACTGAGGGCTCCACCTTCACCAGAAAAATTATTTGTAATAAAGTTTTGCATTTATTCTCTGGCATCCCATGTTGAGAAAATATCTGCAGTAGCGCGTCACATGCAGCCCTTGCCGTTAGTGAATGTATGCATACTACTTCTGCCCATCTGGTGCGTAAGTTTACGACACAAAGAGCGTAGCGGTGACCTCTAGCCAAATGGAGTACCATAGGACCAAAGCAGTCCACTTTAATTATCTGAAACAGTACGCTGGGCCTGATCAGGGGCGTTATTGGAACACCATCTGCCTCATTGGAGATTTCACTTAACATCCATGTCACGATCTACAGTACTCCTCTACGTCTCATGACATCAGCAGCCAGTAAAATGAGATTTTCACCCGTTGTAGTGTTTTCCGCTCTCCCAATCGACCTGTTTATTGGTAATCGTGAGATATTTTAAGCACTTCTTTATGCTTGTGCAATGGTAGCACTAGCTGCTTGCAGGTGCGACCGTCGAGGTGTTCCTGATGATATAATAGTTCGTCTTGAGTGAACATACCATGCGTTCCGGCTTTAGCATGCGGCCAAGCATCCCGCAAAACCCAGTGTGCTTCCTGAGCCTCACGAAACTCCTGTTGTTTGCTTTTGACCGGCTCAGAAACTTCACTGTTGCTCTCCGCGTTTGCGACGCATGCAATCACATGTTGCTCCTCGCAGTGCCTCATACGACAGCTCTACCATGGCTTCGGTCTCCTCGACTGCTGAACACTCCTATGACACTACGCCCCGTTTAAGCCGTTCCTCGAGAAGATGTGCGTAATCGTTAGGTGTGATCAGCGCGTCTGTGCCATCTAGCAGCTTATCTTTGATTACACAAAACACGGCCTACTGTACCGCCTCGGACATCACGTAAGGACTTCCTTCAGTAGCTGTGAGCGACATGTGAGCCACCTCTGTGGTTACGTGTTGCTTCAACGACCCTGTTAACTCTATCTGTGGCCCCGTGCCATTGTACTGATGTACACTGCTTTTCTAATCACGCTAAAAATCTGCTCCTGAGTCTACCACAGCGTTTAATGACCGACTTGAGCTCTTAAGGGCTACCGTTTTCAGTGCGGGTTGCTTCTGCTTTTTGCATTGGCACAACCTTTCTGTTGTTGCTATTACTGATTCGAAACAGTAGCCGTTAGTCTCGCAACCACTGGACCTCTTTGCTGTCGTATTGTTTGCCTAGCGCTTTGCCTTGCTCCCAAGCCTTAATTGGGGCAATTTCTGGGAATGTGGGCAGTTCCCTTGAACTCAAAACATCGGTTTTTTTCATTTTACGCTCAACGCGAGTGTTTCTATGAATGATTTAGACTTCTCTTGCCACTCCTCAACATTCCCCTTGTTTTGTGCTGCCTTACACTTTTCACTCTCCTCGAATCTTTTTGCGAGCATAGCCAACCCATTGGGTAGCAAAAGGGCCTCTTGTTGACTACAAACAACATGCGCTCTCGCTTCCGGGCTCAAACATTCTTTCAAGCGATCCGCGACAACTAGCTGCTTGAGTTCTTCGAACGTGCCTACCTTTTAATTCGGGACATCATAGTCGAAATCATTCCAAAGGCGCCTGGCAAACTGATCGCTGGACTCCCTTTCTCCCTTTTTCGATCCTGTATATAACGTCTTATATTCCGCCACCGAAAAACTGCGACCCTCCAAAATGCTCGATTTAATTAATGAACGTAAGCTTTTCGCTCCTCTGCAGTCAGCCTGCACAGCAGCCCACGTGCCTTTTCGCTCAATGGCAGTAAAACTAGTCTGTCGAACCATTCGCACATAACTTCATATGATTCGAGCGTTGCTTCAACATCTTCAAACCACATTGGAACAAATGCCTCTTGGTTCGGCATTGGGGCCAGTACACCCTTTAATAAGCTTGCAAATTTCAGTCGCCTGTCTTCCTGCAACCTTCCGCCAAACGATATGCTGTCACCACCCTCATTTGACTCGGCACCTTCACGCACTCGTAGCCGCTGTACTTCTAGCATCAAGCGCTGCCTCACACTTTCCGCCTTAGCAATTTTCAATTGCAGCTGAAACAGCGCTACCTGCTATTCCGACGCCGTATATGACGAACTACTATGACCTTCTGTGCCGCTGTCGGGGAATACCAACGCATGCAAGCTTCCTTCCCCGTCCCCGTTCATTTCGGAGTTGTCCCTTTCTCTGTCTGGCAAGTTGTAAAGCTTCTTCATAGCCTGCACCAAACAGATAATCAAGAGTACCCGCCTGACTTAGCCTTGCAGTGCACTCTCATCGGAATCCAGTGCTTCGTTGAACCCGCGGCACGTAAGTGAGTTGAAGGTGGTTGTCATCAGTCTCGGCCGATGTTGCTCCCCGCTGTCCTCTTTAATACAGCCATGCAGATCCTGCTTGACTGCGCCAGTTACGTTTTAGTTTTCCACTCGCCTGGCTGGTTTTGCGACATTTGCTGCTGCTGCCAACAAAGCCGAAGACGAGATTTTTCATCTGCTGGCACCTTGAGAAAAGGACCACTCGGACATTTTTTCGATAGAGCCGTTTATTCGTTTCTTGTCCCTGAACCCCTGGTATTCGTGTCCCTGAAGCCCTGGTATTTATCTCCTAACTCCCTTCCACCGCCACCCATTCAAACACTCTCACAATCCACACGGAACATGGGAATGCCTCTCTCCTCGACTCCCGGTTGGCTGCCGTTGAAGGTGGCAGTCTCGGAATCCTTCCTCCTCGGAACTTCTTCGAAGAACCACCACCTCTCATCGCCGCTCAACCTCGTTCACTCCGGTTCCTTGAAATTTCAACGTCTGGCGTCGACGAGCCGTGGAAACGCACCTCCCGGGTTCGTGCCTGCAACGCTGGGCTGGCAGGCCATCAGTATATCTGGCATGTGTATCAAAGCCACCGCTGCCGCTGGTTTCGGTTGGCTACAACAGAGCGCAAGTGCTCCTTCCACCCTTGCAGCCAGACTAGGCTCTGGTCTCCCGTGAGGCACCACCCCTAAGCCCCTTGGCGACGTGGATGTCCACGTCCTTTGTGACCAACAGACAGCCGCCGTTCCATTAATTCAGTGATGCCGCTTCCGTCATGGCGTGGGCTCACCGTCAGTGGGGCGGGTAACAATATGAAGGTATTTGGCGAACGCGCCAAATTCTAACCCGACACCATCTTTATTGTCTACACTCAGGAACCGAATCTCGTACCGGGCCAACGGGAGTTCTTTATTAAAAGCCTTTTGCAGCACCTCTAAGAAATAAATCTCTTTGTAATAATGTAAAAACACATGATCTATAGTTTCTGGGAGCTTATAAATTAAGCAATGCGTGCCCTGGCAATGCACCGGCATGCAACTAAATAAAAAAACACTTTGTAAGAGCCTGATTTTGCACTTCTTTAACTCTCTTCAAAACGGTGCTGCCTGGGCCTCCACTGTACAATGATCTGCACGATGGAATAGGAAGGACTATGTCACATAAAGCCAAACACAGTTCGTTTCGTTTAACGTTCGAAAGGTATTCTCTTCAAAACTGTACGCAGAAATCTTATACTGGACATATTTCTTTGTATTAGCCTTCTATCCCTCTTGCACAATGCCCAGTCGACATAACATACTCCTGCATAAGGCTGCCCAGTTGCAATTGACATAGAGTGTGAAGGAAGGGATAGGTGACATCTCGGACAAAACAAAAACTGTTAACTAGCTGCCGTATAAATAGGTTAACTATTCGAAGCCCTTCGTCCTTTACTCGTCGGAACAAGTAAGTACGGATGCAGTGTTCTCACCCTGAGGCCCACAGAAATACGGTATATTTATTGCGGAACCATTGCACATTTGTCCTTGAGCAATTAGTACCGTAGTTTCCAGAGTAGGTACGCGAGCTTGCTGACCAAGAAGAGATTGCACATGGTGGCTCTGACAAAGATTGAGAACGCGCCTCCTTTCCACTCTGCTGCTTTTTCATGTGTGTCCTTAATTTGACCTTTCCAAAACTAGTCGCTGTTGCCATATGCCTAAAGCGGGACACCTATATAAGTACTCGCCCGGGGTTGTTGCCCAGGGCACGTTAGAGAAGCGGTCTGGCTTCGTTGGCCGCGATCCATGCCAGAACCCCAAACTCTTTGACGAGTTTACACTGCTACCCGTAGCTTGGCTGAAAGCACGCACAGTTCCAACAGCCCATGTAGTACTGTCTTGATCCCTTGAAAAATTGCCACATAATCATCTGCATAAGCGAGCAGCTTACCTTCAACTGCCTGCAACTGAAAACCGTGAATTCTGTAGTCATTTATTTTCAAGCACAACGTGTATATATATATATATATATATATATATATATATATATATATATATATATATATATATATATTGCCACGTTCCATTTCTCAAGTTTTGTTATCAACCCAAAACACTACACAATTCTCAGCACAAAACGCCCGTGCTGTTTTCGAGAAGCTTCCGGACTTTAATAGATCATTTCGATAAGATCACGCCCACTCTGCGAACTGTACAGGTTATTCTGCAACCTATGTCACTGCCAGCGATGAAGCTAGAACATTCGATGGCAAGAGTATAAATGCCGACGTACTTCGCCGCTTGTCAGTAGTTGATCGACGGCCGACGCTCCGTTCGCCGCTGTCAGTCCAAGACTGCTACTGTAATTGGACTTTCCGTTTACTGGGCACAGGTTCGCCCAAATAAACAGTTAAATTCCAACGCAGAGTATCCTGTCTTCGGCCACGTCACGACCCCGTGACATCTGGTGGAGGTGCTGCTTCGTTCATGTACCGGACGCCCCCGTCAAGCCGGGAACCCAGCCGACGTCACGGAGAAGACACCGACGCCAACCAAGAGCAGCGAACAAGTCGCCGACAGCAAGGTCTCCAACAGGAGTACGGGCTTCTACAAGACAAGGCGCGGAAGACCAAGGCCATGACCTCGACTGCAGCGACAATGACAACCGGAGCGTCCCAGCGCGCGATCGTCATTCATCAACCCAGGGAACCACCAACGTTCCATGGGTCATCGTTTGAAGACCCGGAAACCTGGCTAAAAACATACGACCGTGTGGCTGCCCTCAACCACTGGGACAACAAAGAAAAGCTTTGTCGTGTGTTCTTCTGCCTGAAAGACACCGCGAGGACCTGGCTAGAGAATCGGGAGCCCACGCTCCGAACGTGGGATGTCTTCTGCGGCGCATATATGCAAACGTTCGCGAGCGTCACTCACAAAGAGAGGGCCGCTGCTCTGCTTGATACCCGGGTTCAGCTACCAAATGAAAAGTTTGGAATTTTCACTGAGGAGATGACTCGCCTATTCCGTCACACTGACCCAGACATGCCTGAGGAGAAGAAAGTTCGTTTCCTCATGCGAGGGGTCAAACAGGAGCTTTTCGCGGGACTAATGAGGAATCCACCGAACACCGTCCAAGAATTTGTATCCGAGGCGACCACCATCGAAAAAACCCTTGAAATGCGCACCAGACAGTATAATCGTCGCCTGACTCCAGAATGCGCTGCTGCTTAAACCAGTGACTCCGAAAACCTGCGTGAAACGATCCGAGCGATCGTGCGGGAAGAGCTGCGCAAACTGTTGCCTTCGGCGCACCCTCAAGTGGATTCGATCGGCGACATTGTGCGAGAAGAAGTTCGGCCATCGCTTCAAATTCCCCACGCACCGCTGCCCGAGCCGGAAGATGAGCTACGCCGCTGCACTGCGCCACAACGCTCCTCCCCGTCCACGCCAAAACGCCGCCCCATCGCACTTCCGTCGACAGACGCCACCGCCGCCACCCCCCCCCCCACCGACGTCCTACCGTTCCCCAGCGGGAAAGCGCCGTGCGCCGAGTAAAACGGACGTTTGGCGTGCACATGACAACCGCCCGCTCTGCTACCACTGCGGCGACGCTGGGCACACATACCGCCATTGCCAGTACCGACAGATGGGACTGCGTGGCTTCGCCGTCAATGCACCGCGTCCGCAACCAGGATATCGGCCACGTGCATCGCCGACTACCTGAGGGGTACTCGATAGACACCACGAAGTCCTTCCCCTTCGCGGTCGCCCAGCCACCGCATGTCACCGCACCCCCAGCAGCATATTGGCCCGACGTGCGGCCGGTCTCCTAGCCCGAGTCCGGGAAACTAAGGGCAGCAACCGATGGAGGTGCGGTTGCTGTGCCACGAACTACCGAAGATCCTCCGACGACGACGCCACCGTGACGGAGCTTTCCGAACACAACGCCAACCAGGCAAAGCCCTGACGGCAAAAGCTCACTTGCCGAAGGTGGCCGGACGACGCAAAATGGAAGCAGCGGAACAAGCCGACGCAGCCGTGACCCAACGCCATGCCCTAACTGTAATGCAAGACGGCGAACTAGTGACCTCGACGTTCTTATCGACGGCCACAGTGTGACCGCTCTCGTCGATACTGGAGCTGACTATTGCGTCATCAGTGGGTCGTTCGCCGCGAAGTTAAAGACACATAGGACAGCTTTGGAAGGTCCTGAAACCCGCACAGGCGGAGGTCATCTCGTAACGCCTGCAGGAATCTGCACAGCGAGAGTCAACATTAACGGCCGTATTTATCCTACAGACTTCGTAGTCCTACAGCGTTGCTCGAGAGATGTCATCCTTGGTATGGAATTCTTATGCCTCCATGGTGCTGTCATCAACCTAACAACAGAGTCGATAACGTTATCCACGGAAGAAGCACTACCGCCGCGCACCCCGTCAGGAAACCATGCCTTGAATGTGCTGGAAGAACAAGTCACCATTCCGCCTCGCTCCAGCGTCATTGTTTCAGTCGGCGCTCCTAAATCACCTCACCTGGAAGGCGTCGTTGAAAGCAGTCAGCATCTGTTGCTCACCCGAAATATTTGCGTCGCAAGAGCAATTGCAGAGCTGCGGGGAGGCAAAGCAATGGTTATGCTCACGAATTTCAGCTATGAGTACAAACATGTGAACAAAGGAACAACGGTCGCATACATCGAAGAAATTGTGAACGCCACCGGGGCTTTCGCCTTCGCCGATTCTGCGGAACCTGCTCAGAGGAACCAAGCTCCTTCCACAGCTTTCGACGTCAATCCCACACTTCCGAACCATAAGCAAGAACAGCTCAAGGCCCTGCCTCGGCTATACGAAGATTGCTTTTCACCATCATCGAAAATTCGACAGACCCTAATCACGAAACATCGAATAATAACCGAAGAAAACGCCAGACCATTGCGTCAATGTCCGTACAGGGTTTCGACGCGAGAACGTGAGGCCATGAAGAGACAAGTTGATGAAATGCTGCGGGATGACATCATCCAGCCGTCCAAGAGTCCATGGGTGTCCCCCGTGGTGTTAGTGAAGAAAATGGATGGTACCCTACGTTTCTGCATCGATTATCGCCGCCTGAACAAAATCACAAGACAGGAAGTGTATCCTCTCCCACGAATAGACGACGCACTTGATCGGCTCCATAACGCCAAGTACTTTTCGTCAATGGACCTTAAGACTGGCTATTGGCGAATCGAAGTGACACAAAAGAGACCGAGAGAAGACGGCGTTTATAACACCGGACGGCCTCTTCGAGTTTAAGGTGATGCCCTTCGGCCTTTGCTCAGCGCCTGCAACTTTTCAACGCGTTAAGAATACAATACTGGCAGGAATGAAGTCGCAGACTTGCCTTGTGTACTTGGACGACGTCGTCGTGTTTTCCTCCAGTTTCGACGAGCATCTTCGGCGCCTTGAAGCTGTACTTCAAGCCATCAAGATTTCCGGACGCACACTGAAGCCAGAAATGTGCAGATTTGCGTACAATCAGCTCTTGTTTCTGGGGCACGTGATTACCAATTCAGGAGTCCGTCCCGATCCACGGAAAACAGTCGCCATCGCCCACTTCCCGCCGCCCACTGACAAGAAGGCGGTGCGCCGATTTCTGGGCCTGTGCGCCTATCATAAACGGTTCGTAAAAAACTTCGCCCGCATCGCAGATCCACTCACTAACCTTACCAAGTCCGACGTGGGGTTCAAGTGGGAAACGCCGCAGGAACACGCTTTACATGAGCCTAAACATCGCCTCCAGACGCCTCCGTTACTTGCTCATTTCAACGAATTCGCCGAGACAGAAATACACACTGACGCAAGCAGCCTAGGTCTTGGCGCCGTTCTTGTCAGAGGGCTGATGGACTTGAAAGGGTTATTAGTTACGCCAGCCGATCGCTATCCAAAGCAGAAGCCAATTATTCCACAACCGAAAAGGAGTGCCTCGCCATAGTCTGGGCTACGTTGAAATTTCGCCCCTACCTTTACGGCAGGCCCTTCAAAGTTGTGAGCGACCACCACGCCTTTTGTTGGCTAGCCACTTTGAAGGACCCTTCAGGTCGCCTCGCACGATGGAGCCTGAGACTTCAAGAATATGATATTACCGTCGCTTACAAGTCCGCCAAGAAACACTCCGACTGCCGAATGTCTCTCTCGTGCGCTTGTCGACCAACCATCACCCGACGACCCGGATGACGACTACCTTGGTAACGATAACTTTCGATGACTTCGCTGAACGACAGAGGGCCGACCCGGAACTTAAGGCCCTAATAGAATACCTTGAAGGCAGGGCCACCGAAGTCCCGAAGGTATTCAAGCACGCACTTGCGTCGTTCTTCCGGCGAAACGGTCTTCTCCAAAAGAAAAACTTTTCACCGCTTCGAGTCAAGTACCTTTTTGTGGTGCCTTCAGCTCTGCGACCAGAACTCCTGCAGGCCCTGCACGACGATCCAACAGCAGGGCACCTCGGTGTTTCTCGCACGCTCACGAGGATACTAGAAAGGTACTATTGGCCACGTCTTACCACCGACATCAATCGTTATGTGAGGACATGCCGGGACTGTCAACGACGCAAGACATCCCCGACAAGGCCGGCGGGACTTCTACAGCCAATTGAACCACATCACCAACCTTTCCAGCAGATTGGTATGGACCTACTGAGGCCGTTCCCGACGTCAGCTTTCGGAAACAAATGGATCGTGGTAGCTACCGACTACCTCACCCGCTACGCTGAGACAAAAGCCCTGTCAAAAGGCAGTGCATCCGAGGTAGCTAAGTTCTTCGTCGAGAATATCGTCCTACGTCACGGTGCCCCGGAGGTCCTTATCACCCACAGAAGAACTGCATTTACTGCTGACCTAACTGAAGCGATCTTGGCATACAGCCAGACAAACCACCGCCGGACGACAGCGTACCACCCACAGACCAACGGCCTCACCGAGCGGATGAACAAGACGACCGCCGACATGCTGGCAATGTACGTCGATGTCGAACGCAAGACCTGGGACGCCATTCTTCCGTACGCGACCTTCGCATACAACACGGCGGTGCAGGAGAAGACGCAGATATCTCCATACAAATTGGTCTACGGAAGGAGCCTGGCAACTACGCTCGATGCCATGTTACCCAACGTCACCGACGAAGAAAACCTTGATGTGAGTGAGTACCTTCAACGCGCCGAAAAAAGCCCGACAACTCGCGCGTCTCCACATCAAGAATCAACAGACGAACGACAGCCGCCGTTACAATCTTCGACGACGCTTCGTGGAATACCAGCCAGATCAACGTGTTTCTGTGTGGACGCCAATACGCCGACGTGGACTAAGAGAAAAGCTTCTGCGACGGTACTTCGGACCATACAGGGTGGTTCGACGTCTCGGCCCACTTGATTACGAGGTTGCCCCCGATGGCATCACGAACTCTCAACGACGCCGATCGCGACCTGAAGTCGTCCATGTCGCGCGCCTCAAGCAGTTTCATGCGCGTTAACCAACTGAAACAGTGTTTTTGTATTATTATTGTATTGTAATTTATTCATTGTACTTTCTTGCATACCTTCAGCTTTAGTTAAAGCATCGGGACGATGCCTTTTTAAGAGGGGGGCAATGCCACGTTTCATTTCTTTAGTTTTGTTATCACCCCAAAACACTACACAATTCTAAGCACAAAACGCGCGTGCAGTTTTCGAGAAGCTTCCAGACTTCAATAGATCATTTCGATAAGATCACGCCCACTCTGCGAACAGTACAGATTATTCTGGAACCTACGCCACCGCCAGCGATAACGCTAGAACATTCGATGGCAACAGTATAAATCCCGACGCACTTCGCCGCTTGTCAGTAGTTGATCGACGACCGACGCTCCGTTAGCCGCTATAAGTCCAAGGCTGCTACTGTAATTAGACTTTCCGTTTACCGGGCACAAGTTCGCCCAAATAAGCAGTTAAATTCCAACGCAAAGTCTCCTGTCTTCGGCCACGTCAGGACCCCGTGACAATATATTTCATTTAATTTTATTTACCCTCAGGGCCATGTGGCATATATAATGTCACGTGCTACAAAAGGTCTTCAACTAGGAAGAACTGAGCTGGCGGAGAGACGCACCGAAACCTAGCAAGATGGCTGCTTCAATAATAAATTAGCCGGAGCACGTACTGCCCCAGAACATCGTCTTCCATTCTCGCGGGCAGCCATGGCTTGTGCTCGCCGCAACTAGCGGCCAAGTGGCATTATTCCCCTCTGAGAAAAAAAGGCATCACTCTGATGCTCGGAGAGTACAAAGGCAAAGCCGGGGTTAACCAACAGAAAATACACGCATACACAAAAACAGCGATATGGTTCATGCGCAGTCGCACTACCGCGTGAAGTACGGCTTCAGGCGCACCACGTGGACATTCTCCGAGGAGTGCCTTCGCCATCGCGGCGAGACGGTGCCGTCAGGGACTTCCTCGTAGTTCACATCGCTCACGCGTCGCAAGACTTTGTATGGTCCGAAGTAGCGAATGAGCAGTTTTTCTAACAATCCCATGCATCGAACTGGAGTACAGACCCAAACTTGATCGCCTGGATGGTATTCAACTTGTCGGTGGCGAGCGTTGTAGCGGCATGCGTCTGTACTCTGCTGGTGCGTAATGTGTAGGCATGCTAACTGGCGTGCTTCTTCGGCATACTGGGTAAGCTGCACAGCATCAGGAGTGATCAAAGCATCGCCATTGTGTGGAAGCATCGCATCCAGCATGGTCTGGACTTCACGTCCATAGACAATACGGAAAGGCGTGAATCGCGCAGTTTCCTGGACGGCAGTATTGTACGCGAATGTGACGTACGGTAGCACCTGGTTTCAGGTCATATGCTGTACATCTACGTACATAGATAACATGTCAGCGATGGTCTTGTTGAGTCGATCTGTCAAGCCGTTGCTCTGCGGATGATATGCCGTGGTCTTGCGATGGCTCGTGTAGCTGAGCTTGAATACGTCATGAATGAGCTGGGCCGTGAATTCTGTTCCTCTGTTAGTGATAACGCACGACAGGGCGCCATGTCGAAGAACGATCTCGTCCATAAAGAATTGGGTGACGTCGGAAGCCGTAGCGCGTTGTAGTGCCTTTGTTTCGGCGTACTTCGTCAAATAGTCGGTGGCTACTACGATCCACTTGTTGCCTGCAGGTGATAGCGGAAAGGGCCCAAGTAAATGCATTTCTATTTGATCAAACGGTGCTCTGGGTGGTTCTATTGGTTGAAGAAGCCCCGCGGGCTTTAGTGGCGGGTATTTGCGGCATTGACACTCCGGCAGCTTTTGACGTATCGCTTAACTGTTGCAGAAAGCTTAGGCCAGTAGTATGCTTGTCGAACTCGAGCGAGAGTTTGAGAGGAACCTGAGTGACCAGATGTGGGATCATCGTGACAGGCAAGAAGAATGTCGTCACGCATGTCAGCTGGCACAACTAGAAGATAGGTTCTCTCATTGCCATTGGAGTTTTTCTTATACAGGACTCCATCTCGCAGACAGAATGACGACAGACTTCGAGAAATACATCGAGGTATGAACGAGTTGCGTCCTTCAAGGTTTTCGATAACTGCGCGAATTTTATCGTCCGCACGCTGTCGCGTAATCGGATCTGTTGTAGTAAGGCCCCAAGAAAACCATCGTTATCCTCGGTGTCGTGGCCACAAACTTCGACAGGTGCACGGAATAATGACTCAGCATCTTCGTACTTGCGGCCCGATTTGTAAGCGACCGTGAAATCGTATTCCTGCAGACAAAGACTCCATCAAGCCAGTCGCCCACACGGGTCCCATAGGTTGGCTAACCACCTCAACGAATGACGGTTGGTCACTACGTTGAAGTGGCGTTCGTAAAGGTAAGGCCTAAATTTCTTCGCGGCCCGTACAACAGCGAGGGACTCTTTCTCTGACGTGGAGTAGTTGACCTCGGCGCGGGAAAGAGTGCGGCTAGCGTACGCTTTCACTCGCTCTGTGCTCTGTTGTTGTTGTACCAGGACAGCACCAAGACCAAAGTTGCTGGCGTCAGTATGAATTTCAGTATCAGCGTGAGCGAGGAATGGTGGTGTCTGCGAACGCTCTCGTAGTTCAGAGAAGGCTTCGTCCTGTTCTTCCTCTCAGACTAATGGAGCTTCTTCACGAGTGAGTCGGGTGAGCGGTTCAGCAATCCTATAAAAATTGACTATAAAGCGGCGATAGAACGTGCAGAGCTCTAGAAAGCGACGCTTTGCCTTCTCATCACGTGGAACAGGAAACGAGGCCACGGCGGTACTTTTGTCAGGGTCTGGTCGAATACCATCTGCACTGACAACATGGCCGAGAAACATAAATTCCTTGTAAAACCGAAGTGGCTTTTTTCTGGCTTCAGTGTCAGGTTAGCCGAGCGTAGCGCTTCCAGCACAATCTGCAAACGCTTCAGGTGCTCCTCAAAGGTGGCAGAATACACGACAACATCATCGAGGTAAACCAAGCAGGTGTGCCACTTTAGACTGATAAGAACAGTATCCATCATTCTCTGGAATGTCGCAGGTGCAGAACAGAGGCCGAAGGGAAGCACTTTGAATTCATATAGGCCATCCGGTGTAACGAAGGCGGTTTTTTCACGATCTCGTTCATCAACCTCGATCTGCCAGTACCCACTTTTCAAGTCTATCAATGAAAAATACTTGGCCCGCCGCAGTCTGTCGAAGGAATCATCGATGTGAGGCAGCGGATGGACGTCTTTTTTAGTCACGCTGTTAAGTTTCCTGTAGTCCACGCAGAAGCGCAGTGATCCATCTTTTTTCTTCACGAGCACGACCAGAGATGACCAGGCACTTTTCGAAAGTTGGATAATGTCATCTTGCAACATCTCTTTGACTTGAGCATTTATAACGTCCCGTTCCTTTCCCTAAACGCGGTAAGGGTGTTGCTTTATGGGCGAGGCGTCGTTATACGTAATTATTCGGTGTTTGGTGATCGGTGTCTGACGAACCTTCGAGGTGGACGCAAAGCACCCATTGAATTGATATAGCAGTTCACGTTGCTCGGTCTGTTGTTGTTCCAAGAGGGTCGAGTTGACATCAACTTTTTCAAGTAGTGAAGTCATGTCGCCTGGTGTCGGTCGAATCCCGTCGTTGGCTGATGTAGATGCGAAGCATTCAGAAACGTCTGCGATAGGGTAGGTGAAAGCGATGGCGGTGTCACGAAACAGGTGCCGGTACTCGTTACTGAAATTAGTCACAAGTAGGGCAAAGTGTCCGTCATGAAGCGTGACGAGGCTGCGTGCAGCGCAGACACCTAGCGCGAACAAAAGCGTCAAGTTGCCTTCGGCGACAACCTCACCATCCCGTAACTTGTCAGACACCACATCAACTAGGACGCTTGAACGCGGAGGTAACGTGATGCTGTCGGCAGAAACGCGAAGCGTGCTGTCATGGATGTGGTCCGGTTTGTCGGAGAATCCAGCTGTCGAAAACGTCACGGTACGCTCTCGAAGATCGATAATAGCGCTGTGCTCCCGCAAAAAGTCGACTCCGAGGATTAGGTCTCGAGAACAGTCACGAAGTACGATGCAGCTGGCGAGAAACGTACGTCCCCGAATGCTCACTCTGATAGTGCACATGCCGATTGGGGTGACTACGTGCCCGCCGGCAGTACGGATTTGTGCTTCGTACCAAGGCGTTACAACTTTCTTTATGTGCGCTGCTAGTTTCCCGCTTATGATCGAGTAGTCCGCACCTGTGTCCCATAATGCACTAATGTCATGGTGGCCGTTGACTACCAGATGTATATCCAGAAAAAATCTGCTTCTGGCTTTTGTCGCTGTCGTCGGGGAATCACTCTGTGTCCGTGCTTGCGTCGGTGGGAGGCCTTGCTAGCGTCGAGTGTCAGCGGCCTCGCCCCCGAAGGTCACTGTCGTTAGTTTTTTCGCCTAGGGCTTGGCGAGCGCGCCGGCACCGCTCATGGGAGGCTCCAAAAATTTTGAGAAGATCGCCTTGGGGATGAAGACTGCGACTGCCGCCGCAGTGGCATGCGGTGCTGTGAGAGGTAATCTTCAATAGCTCTCGGTCTTTCGCCAAATCTCGGCGATGGTGCGTCGACGGCAAAACCCTGTAGTCTGAGGCGACGACAGAGACATTCCCGGCACACATGTCCAGCTTCACCAAGTGGTAACACAGTGGTCATCTGTCCGGTGTGCGCCATACGTCTGATTTCCTGGGAAGCGGCTGCAGGTTTTCTAAGTGTTGAATTGGCTGCAGCGAAAGAAGTGCATCTTGAGGCATAGGATTAAGGAAGCGCGGTGAAGCCGGAATATATCGGTTTACAGCTTCTGCGTATGATCCACGATGTGGCTCCACCGGGACAGGCGGGACATAACTGGAAGATGGCACTTGGAGAGCCTGTTGTACTTCGTTTCTGACAAGGCCGCAAATAGTCCCTGCAGTAGGTTGGGACTGGCTTTGAATATTTTGTAGTTTTCGTATCCCGGCTGCGGCGGCTGCATTTCCGATGGAGGCGGAAATGTTGTAGGCCCGTGTGCTCAGATTTGGGTGCACGTTAAAGAACCTCAGGTGGTCGAAATTTCCGGAGCCCTCCACTACGGCGTCTTTCATATTCATATGGTGGTTTTGGGATGTTAAACCCGACATATCAATCAATCTTTTGTTGATCGTCGCCCACCACCGATAGAATGAGATAGCAAAGAGACTCGATGTTGATGTTGCTTGCCGCACCTCCAATCTGACATATTGACGAAGCGGCACTCAATGGCAGGTCGTACACAGTAGAGCGCTGCTGTAGCACTTGCTCCATGGTTGTGGCTTCGGTCAGAATTTCCGCCACGGTCTTTGGGGGACAACGAACGAGGCCACCGAAAAGCTGCTCCTTCACTCCTCGCATTAAATGACGGACCTTCTTTTCTTCTGCCATTTCGGGGTCGGCTCGATGAAAGAGGCTCGTCATGACCTCGAGGTACATCATGACACTTTCATTCGGCATTTGTAGGCGCGACTGAATCGCTCGCTCGGCTCGTTCGCGGTGATCGAGATTGGCCCAACTTGCCATCAGGTATCGACGAAAGACGCTCCACGAGAGAAAAGGCTCCCGGTTTTCGTAACAAATACGAGCGCCGTCCAAGCTGAAATACATGTTCCTGATTTTGTCGAAGTCAGTCCAAGTATTGTAATCCGAAACCCATTCGAACTGGGTCAGCCAGTCTTCGATATCCTCTAAGATGGAACCGTGGAACACCTTTGGCACACGTGGCTTCCACAGCGTATGATGTGTGGCTGCTGCGCTTTCCTGTGTGTTGGAGGCTGCAGCGCCTTCCGTAGCGTTCGAGTGTGTGACATACGTCATCTCGGGAAGAGGTCCACGCTCACGAGGTAGTCCTTGAGGTTTTTGGCTTGAGCGGTGGACAGGTGTTGTCACTGCAGGTACAGGGCTACCTGGAGGCGTTTGGAACATCGGCTGGGGGTTACCCCGCACCTCCACCTGTTGTCACGTGCTACAAAAGGTCTTCAACTAGGAAGAACTGAGCCGGCGGGGAGACGCACTGAAAACTGGCAAGATGGCTGCTTCAATAATAAACTACCCTGAGCACGCGCTGCACCAGAACATCGTCTTCCATTCTCGCGGGCAGCCATGGCATGCGCTGGCCGTAACTATCAGTCAAGTGGCAATATATATATATATATATATATATATATATATATATATATATATATATATATATAATATGATAGAGAGGCCCGTTACTGATAGAGCTTTACTGATAGTTTGTCGAATGCATGGTCGGGAAGATTGAGATGCTTTGATAGGGGCATATTTGGGGCTGATTTCACATGGGCTCTATGATTATTGAAGCGAATCCTGAATGGTGTTTCTGTTTGTCTGATGTACTGCATACTGCACACGTTGCATTCGAGAAGGTGTACCACATTAGAGGAATCGCATGTTAGGTCTCCTCGTATGTTAATCGAAAACTTGGATTGTGTGCTGGTTGCTTTGTGTGTTTCTCGCATCGCTTTACCTACAGGACATCGTGACTCTAAACAATATCGGCATGAATTATTAGGGGTTGAGGTATTGATTTGAGAGAGCGAGAGAGAGAAGGAATGTAGGAAAGGTAGGGAGGTTAACTAGACTACGCGTCCAGTTTGCTACCCTACACATGGCGAGGGGGAGGGGGAGTAAAAGAGAGAGAGAAGGATAGACACATCACACACACAATGCCGAGTTTCACAGGCGGTCCCTCAACGAAGTTGCGGACAAGTATCTCAGGAGAGCTCGTGTGGCTTTCTGTGCTGATGTTCTGCGCGACCAGGCTCCTAAGATCTTTGCTTCATTAAATGGCCGGTCATCGAGTCTATTCAAGGCACACTGGAGAGTCTGGCGATCTTCATCAATTTGGGCACAGTGGCACAAGAGATGTTCAATAGTCTCTATACAGTTGCAGCTTTCACACATGGATGAATCCGCCATGCCACTGCGATGGCTGAATGACTTAGTGAACGCTACCCCAGTCCACAGCCGGCACAGCATTGTAGCGTCACGTCGAGAAATCTTGGATGGCAGTTGTTTCTGACGTAATAATTTAAGATTTGTAGGGTGATGATTAGAGTTAAGTGGAGAATTCCAGTGCGCAAGCGTGGCATTATGCGCAATGTGACGAAGTTCTCTAGCTGCGTCTACTCTTGACAAGGGTCTTAACAATGTGGGCGCTCCATCGTGGGCACATCGGGCAGCGTCGTCGGCGAGGTGGTTACCACTGATGCCACTGTGGCCCGGCAACCATTGTAAAACAATGTCATGCCCTTGATCAGCAGCGCGATGACAAATTTCATTAATACGATACACCATCTGGTGATCTTAGAGCCGACAGGTGTGTCTTTGAGGTTGCGTTGTCGTCGGTAAACGACGCCAGGAGCCGATGGGAAAGCGCGTTTCCGACGTTCGCTTTGTTCCAGCATTTGCAATGTCGTTTAAAGATTTTGTTTACATTAGAGAAATTGTGCTGTAAGTTAAGCAGAGATTTTTTCGTTGTGGGTCTTCTTGCGGTGGTCGTTCATAAGTAAGTGATCACGCTTCAGTTTTCTCACTTTTTGAACGGCGTCATCAATTACGTGTGAGGTGTATTTTTGTTTATCGAGCATAAGTTTTAGCCTCTGTGAGCTCGTGTAAAATCAGCGTCTCTTGAGCAGATTCGCTTAAACCGGTGAGCCTGGCTGTATGGAATACTGTTTTTTACAGTGGCGCGGGTGATTGCTTTAATAATGGAGGTATTGTTGTCGATCCATTGGTTTGCGATATGGTTTTAGAAATCTTGTCTTTTTCTATCGTTATGGTAACGTCAAGAAATTGTACCGGTTGTTTGCGAGTAGCAGTAGTGTTTGCGAGTTTGCCAAGTATATATATATATATATATATATATATATATATATATATATATATATATATATATATATATATATATATATATATATATATATATATATATATATATATATACAGAGTAACAAAGGAGACTGAGGGGGCAACCCTGAAGCACCGAATGCTGCACGTTTATGAGTGCAGGGTGCACTCTCATTCTTATTTACAATCAACCTCATCGTGCAATCTCGCTATGGCAGAACCACTCCCTCGCAAATGACAGAACCGACGTTAACATGATATAACACAGCGAACAAAATTTGATGGTTCACACAATCAAAGGCTTTTTCTATATAAATCTGTAATATGGCAACTTTTTCATGGGAATAGTCACAGAAGTCAAGAACGCTGCGTACTTTATGAATATTTAAGACGATAGTACACCCTTTGATGCCGCATGTTTGGTGAGGACCCACGATGTCCTGTATTACTGCCTGCAATCTTCAAGCTAATACCTTCATGTAAAATTTACAGCCTACGTTGGTTAGGGCTATGAGACGATATGCTGAGACAGATTTCAGTATATGTGTACATGCTCTGTTTTCGGTATGAGAGCCGTATGGGATATCCTGTATTATGGTGGCAAATATTTAACTTATAAGCTTGAATAAATATTCCTGTCAAAATAGGGCTAATTTGTTCCTAAACTCTTTATAAAAGGTGGCTGTGAAACCATCCAGACTGGGTGACTTCCCTGGGTTTTACTTGTCTATGGCATCTTTTACTTCGGCCACAGGTATTACACGCTCCAAGCTCTTTTTTTTCGTCATTCAAGCGAGGTTAAAGTGGCAGACGTTGATTCTAGAACCTTTCAAAATTTTCGTCGTGCAATTCGAACTCGCGATAATGGTCCGTGAAAGCCCATGTTATGCCCACAGCATCGTTTAGTACGGTGCCAAGCCGTTTTTTCTAGAGTTTAATGTTCCTTTCAGCACGGGCATTTTACAAGCCTATAGAGCACATTTCGACGGCATTTCGCCTCCTGAAGGGTCCTTCGCCCTTTTCCTCCTTAGCGAACCCTTAAAACGCTGTTCATCCAGCTGCTCCAGCTTTCCCTTTATACTTTCTTATTGGGTCCATCCCAGTTTCCCGGGGGTTAGGCTTCCTGCTTGACTAACTTATCAAGAAGTACTGCCAAACCTGTCTCTTTCTTTTAAGGGCGAAGTTCCTCTTAGTCTAACTTTGCCCTGCGTGTGGCGTAACCAACAGAAGGAGAGACGAGACAAAAATGAAGGCAGCATCTCTCGAACAGTGTAATAAATGGCGCTTTCTTATAGAAGTACATGCAAACTGCAATTGAGTGAGGATATTCTGCATGGTGCTGCACCGCTACTTTCTGATTGGCTACTACGCACTTAGTGACTGGGTGCGCGAGGAAGGACTGCCTCCTTCTGTTTCCTGGATAGTCGCCGTACGTGGTGGATCGTTGGTGTAATATGGATGAAGTAGAGTGGCGGGCGTGTTGAAGACGCCTGCGCTCGGCTTCCTTTGCTTGTGCCTCGTCGGTGTTATCCGCGCGCCGTATGCATTCTCGAACGATTTCGGACGCATGGACGCATGCATGGACAGACGGACGTATAGACGAACGCACAGACAGACAGGCAGACGAACAGACCGACAGACGGATGGACGCACGGGTGGTCACACGCACGGACTGAAGCATGGACGGACGGACAGAAGCACGGATGAACGTACGGATGCTTCGCAAACTCGTCTTGATTCACGCCGTGGATATGCTGAGATTTTTTGCATCGTAGCGAATTGTCGTAGCCCTGTTTATTGCTTTCAATTTCGATGTTTTTTTCCAAAGTTCCTACTGTTGCAAATTGTGAATCTTCTTGCTGGGTTCTTTTTTTCGCTAATTTATTCTTTCACTGACTAAATAAAAATATTGTCATGCAGAAGAGGAATATTTAATTTCCACAGTTCCCGTGGGTATGACTTCTTTCACTTGGAAATTCCGATAAAGCAGACTAAGCAGTGATCAGAGAAAGACACTGGGATTTCATTAAAACTGGGGCATTCACGGAAACGTTAACGCTGTCAAGCATTGCAAGACAGGGCCTTCAAATCGCGTGTACTTGACCGCACTTGTACCTTTGATAAATTCTGCTACTTATTCAACGCCCCCTTTTGCGACAGTACTAGCCAAGAGGTTAGTACTTTCATCTTGATAACTTTGAGTGCTTGTTTTGTCGCGCGCACTCAGGACGCAATGAAAGTTGCCCGACATTATTATTTTCTTTCCTGCACATTGTTCAAGGCCGTGAAAAAATTGCCCGCAGCTTCCCTCGGGGGAACACTGAGGAGGATGCGGAGCATATAATTGGTTAACGGGGTGTTAAAGTGCGACTTACTTGGGTCGATGGCTAAATTGGTTAACGTGGTTGTGAAACGGGGTGTTAAATTGCGACTTACTTGGGTCGATGGCTAAATTGGTTAACGTGGTTGTAGGAGGGGGTGTTAAATGAGTGAACACGTACACACGTATGCGAAAGGGCGGCGCTGGTCGAAGGGACGTCGATCATTGTGTTTGTGGATTCGTTGGAATTCATTTCACCGCGACCTTGGACGTCGACGCGCCGTACAAACCAACCGACGAGCGGCAACTGAGCGAGCGAGCGCCGACCTTGAGTATATATACAGCGCGACGGCGCATGCACTGTCAGCTGTTGAATGTTCTCAAAGCGCGACGGTGCATGTGCGTCCACTGGAGAATCAGGAAAATTGTAGAATGTTCTCGAAGGGGAGAAGCGCGCGCGGCACAGATGGTGGATGACGGTGCATGCGCGCGTCAGCTGTCGAATGTTCGAGAAGGGGGAGAAGCGCAACGGCGCATGCGCGCGCGTCAGCTGCCGATGTTCTCGAAGCGCGACGGCGCATGCGCGCGCGTCAGCTGCCGATGTTCTCGAAGCGTGACGGCGCATGCGCGCTACATTATACAGCTAGCGAATGTTCGTGAAGAGGAGAAGCGCACGCGGTGTGTAGAGGAGGAAAGGTGCACAGATGGTGGAGGAGTGAAGCGCGCGCGGTGTGTAGAGGAGGAAGGGATGCACAGATGGTGGAAGAAGGAGGAGGAAGCTTGCGGACGGCGCCACACTACAAGCCTCGAGTATTAGATGCTCCGCATCTAAAACAGGACGCTTTCTTCGACCTTGTTGGGTGCGTACACGCACACGACACGCCGCTCGGTATTATTCAGAGTGAAGTCAGCAACAGCTCATCGTCCTGCTTCACACGAAAAATAGACATTCACCTGAAGCTCAGGCCAATTCTTAAAAAAAAGTAAGCAGCCAGCCGATGTGCCCACCGCGTGGATTACTACAACGAAAGAAATCACAGGATATCCATGCAGTGATTGATGATGAGCGGATCGATGCGAAGCATCCGTATCTCGATCCATCCGTCTGTCTGTCCGTTTGCATGTTCCTCCGCCCATGCACCTGGCCATGCATCCGTGCGTTCGTCCGTACATCCGTCCGTTCATTTGTACATCCGTGCATTCATCTGTCGGTCTATCTTACTGCCTGTTGCGCCTGCCTGTTACGCCTAACAAAGGTTTTAGCTTTGACGCAAAATGCTGCACCATGCTGTTGGTCTCTGAAGCCGCAGACGTTCGTTTTTTGTACCGCTAGCACGTCTATGTCACGCCACGTTATGAGACGGTAAAGCTGCCCTTGTTTCCTTTTACCTGTCATTCCTCTGACGTTAAGGCTAACGACATTCAAAAAAAATTTGCAGATCCCACGTAGAGTGGGAATCTATGATATGCGAAGCATGAATGAGGAAGGTTCATATGTCATTTTTCAAATCAGCACTACCTTACGGGGCGAAGGTGAATTATGACGTACCTGACTTCCGTGTCACGATTATCATGTTTGAATTTGTCGTTTACCTTCGTCATCTATTCATGTCACGTGATGCCAAATTTACTATACGTGGAGCTAGAGAAACGGCCGCGAGCACACTGTAAGCGTGGTAGGTTGTCATTTTCTTACATGACACGCGTGTCAGGAATATCATGTTTGCACGAGTCATATTTTGTCATACATTGACGTCACTTAACACCAAATTTGGTATATGTGGAGCTAGCAAAGTGGCCGCGAGCGCATCATGAAGGGCCAAACATACTCCAATGTAGCGTTGGCGCGCACGCATGCCTGGCCTAATGACGCTACGTTAGAAAAACGCGAGCACTCTATAGTCTGACGCCAGGCGTGACCAGTGTCCATCGGCGCGGCCCGACAGCAACCGGTGCGATATGTGACATGCTGCATTTTGTGCCGATGCGTTACCCAGACAACACTGCGTCTCCCTCTTCTCGTGACGGAGGGACGCAGTACGCGCTGAAACGTGCAGGCGTGAAAGCAACGCAGCGCGGCGCGCAACTGTGAGTGTACGGCAGGACCGATGCCTGGCGTGGAAGGCCGGCGTGACACGACCAAACGAACTCTGGCGAGCACGCGCATCAAGTCACGTCAAAATGTATTGGCGCCTCGACTGGGGTATGTAGTCATGTTCTCACATGACATGCATCTCATGATTATCATGTTTGTACTAGTCCCATATCTTCGTCATTCATTGGCGTCACTTTATACCAAATTTGGCGAATGCGAAACTTGTGAAAGCGGCCGCGAGCGCATCATGAGTGTGGCATGTAATCTTGTTGATGCATGACACGCATCTCATGTGTACCATGTTTGCACCAGTATTATACTTTCGCCCTCCATTCATGTCCTGTAATACCAAATTTGGTATAAGTGAAGCTAGCGAAACGGCCGCCAGCGCATCATGAGCGTGGCATGTAGTCCTGTGGTTACATAACACACGTCTCATGATTATCATGTTTGCATCAGTCACATACCTTCGCCATTCATTCACATACTGTAATTCCAAATTAACTATATGCAACGCTAGCGAAACGGCCGCGAGCGCATCATGAGCGCGGCATGTAGTCATGTTCTTACATCACACGCATGTCATAATCTTCATGTTAGGGTCTGTCGTTTGTGTTCGCCATGCAGTCATGCCATACCATATCAGTTCTGCAACATGCGATGTGAACGAAATAACCGCAAGAGCTGCAGGGCCATTAAATGAAGATCATTACATTCATGACATACACGTCATGAATTTCATGTTAGGACTAGTCATATATGCTTTTCATACAGTCATGTTATGCCATACCAAGTTTCATATTGATACCATTATCGAAACGGTCAGAAGAGCTAAAAATCGCAGGCGGCTAGATAGATAGATAGATAGATAGATAGATAGATAGATAGATAGATAGATAGATAGATAGATAGATAGATAGATAGATAGATAGATAGATGGATAGATCGATAATAGATAGATAGATAGATAGATAGATAGATAGATAGATAGATAGATAGATAGATAGATAGATAGATAGATAGATACGCGCTAAGTCGCCGAAGTTCACTAAGAAATGGTTTGCATTAAAAAAATTGCCCGCAGCTTCCCTCGGGGGAACACTGAGGAGGATGCGGAGCATATAATTGGTTAACGGGGTGTTAAAGTGCGACTTACTTGGGTCGATGGCTAAATTGGTTAACGTGGTTGTGAAATGGGGTGTTAAATTGCGACTTACTTGGGTCGATGGCTAAATTGGTTAACTTGGTTGTAGGAGGGGGTGTTAAATGAGTGAACACGTACACACGTATGCGAAAGGGCGGCGCTGGTCGAAAGGACGTCGATCATTGTGCTTGTGGATTCGTTGGAATTCATTTCACCGCGACCTTGGACGTCGACGCGCCGTACAAACCAACCAACGAGCGGCAACTGAGCGAGCGAGCGCCGACCTTGAGTATATATACAGCGCGACGGCGCATGCACTGTCAGCTGTCCAATGTTCGAGAAGGGGGAGAAGCGCAACGGCGCATGCGCGCGCGTCAGCTGCCGATGTTCTCGAAGCGCGACGGCGCATGCGCACGCGTCAGCAGCCGATGTTCTCGAAGCGTGACGGCGCATGCGCGCTACATTATACAGCTAGCGAATGTTCATGAAGAGGAGAAGCGCACGCGGTGTGTAGAGGAGGAAGGGTGCACAGATAGTGGAGGAGTGAAGCGCGCGCGGTGTGTAGAGGAGGAAGGGATGCACAGATGGTGGAAGAAGGAGGAGGAAGCTTGCGGACGGCGCCGCACTACAAGCCTCGAGTATTAGATGCTCCGCATCTAAAAAAAGGCCGGCGCCATTTTGATGAAAGCAATAGACTGCGCTAACCTTTCTCGTCTAGTCCATGGCTAGACTGTACCACCAGTGGTGGTACCGTACAGCGGAGCTGTTGAAGACGGCCTGACGGGCTCAATTTTGCTGCCGCGCTTGGCGGCAGGAACGTTAAAATATGGTCGAATACAGGGCCGCTGTTCTTTTAAAGTCTTAGCTGGTGGTTCCTCGGGGCCAGGTGCAGTCGTTCTATAACTATTCTTGCTGGCCTGGAGGTGGGGACGTTTGGGAGCCGCAGCGACATTGGTAGGTGGTAGAACGCCATTCTTCTCTGGCGGTGGTGTGTTCGAATCCTCGCGCTCGCCAACTTCGGGTGCGGTGAGCGTTTGGTGGCTTTGACCGTCAGCACGATTACACAGTCGAGTCGCCTGCCGCCGTTTGAAAGGTCAACGTGTCACCTTTGCGGTGGTCGCCTCGTAAACCCGCAGACAGAACCTGTGTCAATGGCTGGTTGACAGTCCCAGCCTTGTCACTTCACGCTTCTTGGTGCGCCGGGACGCCCCTTTCGGGTCATCACCACCAGAAGGCGCAAACGAGTCTGCTGGTCCTGCCTTTTAGACTTGTTGGTGTCCCTCACCTCCTCCTCTGCCTCGACGACATGCAAAGTTTCCTCATGGCCACCCACCTTTGATTGTCTTCTCGCAGACGCGTAGGTACGAACGCAGTCTCTGTCCGCATCCCCATATCACTGACACTTGGAACACCGGGTCTCGTTGCAGTCGCGCAAACGTGTCCCTTGTCATGACACCGCAGGCACTGCATGGCTCGCCCGGGCACCACAACTAGGGCGAATCCCCTGCAACTAGGACATGGTTGGGAAGGTCGTTCACTTTGAATCCGGGCTCCAATTTGAGCAGAACCGTTCTTGTAGTTGAGTCCTTTTCGTTTCGTACCTTGGACCCGCCAACGCTCTTGAGTCACCTCGGTGACGTTGCCAAAGACCGCAAAGGCTGTCCGGATATTCGGATATTTGTCTTGGACACCATGAAGCATCCGTGGAGGCGAAGCTTAGTCACTTGGTACTCTGGATCGAAGATGATACGCCAGCGGCCTTTCACATTAAGTTCCTTCACTGCACCCACTTTCTTGGCGACCTTACCAGTGTTCAAGGTTTCCCGCCAACACGGCGTAACTTGGTATGCCCCTAACGCCACAACGTCAGGAAGCATATAAACCACTGCGAAGGCGCCTCGGATGTCTTCGATCCTGTAAGGCTTCTCTCGCATTCCTGCGTGCAAGAACAACGTGTTGAAAACAACACGGCCAATGGGCGGAGTTGGCAGCATGGTTTTGTAGTTCTTATCTTCCTCAGCCATCCTGTTACCGTGGCCGGCATGGACCGCTATCACCACTCCATCGGAGCCCAGCAGTCTACGTCCGCTCGCTTGTGCGGCCAGAAGTAGAACTAAGGGGCAGAAACTGGTTATACCTCTCATATATTTTCTATCGGCAGTGGCAGCGCCGCTTTTACCACTGGTGCTTGCAGGGCATTCTACTAGAAATCAATCACAAACAGAAAATTTCTTTCATGACATCACTGGCGAGGACCCCAATGCGAGGGAAAGGATGGAAAATGCAGAGGAGGAGGGTTGCCGTGATAGCCCTCCTTACTTCGCATGCAAGCGGAATGCGATCGTGCCTTTTTTCAGGTCCACCGTCCACTTGGGTATTGCGGCCGTAAAATTTTGCTAATCTTTTTTTACTTTGCTCATATTTTCTGAAGAGGCGAAAGTTAGCCTGACTGATTTCTCAATAAAACTAAACTCGATCGACAAAAAATGCACTTTTCATTGCATGCTTTGATCAATTTAGGTTCTGAGGGGCTTAACATCTCGAAACACCACATGATTATGGGAGACACCGTATAGAAGGCCTCCGAAAAGTTGGTCACCAGCGGTTCTTTAACGATCACCCCAATCTAAGCACACTGGCCTACAGTATTTTCGCCTCCGTCGAAATTGTAGCCGCCGCAGCCAAGATTTGATTTCGTGACCTGCGGGTCAGCAGCCGAGTACCTTAGACGCTAGACCACCGCGTTGGGGCTTCGTTGCATGTTTTGCATAAAAAAAAACAGATGCTGCACACGTAGTGTAAAAGCGTCAATATATAAACACAGCTTCAATTTACAACTAACATATCGACAAATGGACAAACGTTCAACCCAGAATATCCAAACCAACGTGAAATTCATCAACAATCGCTAGTAGGACACATCGTATATGACTCAATGACGTTTGTTATGACAGCGCGCATAGGTTTTTTTTCACAAATCTTGGGGACCAAACGAGATTGGAATCCAGATGCACGAAGACACTTGAAGTGATCAGAAGTTCTTTGAGAATAAACGTGATTGCAAAAGGCTTTCGGCAATCGATGATATGCGAAGCACGAGTGAAGATGGTGATATGTCATTTCAAAATCAGCACAACGTAACGAGATGGACGTAAATAACGCCGTACATGACTTCCTTGTCGCGATTACCATGTTTGAACGTGCCATTTGCCTTCGTCGACTATTCACGCCACGTGATACCAAATTTGGTATATGTGGAGCTAGCGAAACGACCGCAAGCTGCACTATGAGCGTGGCACAAGGATGCATGACACGAATCTCATGATTATTATGGTTGCCCCAGTCGCATACTTCCGTCAAGCATTCACGTCCCGTAATAACAAATTTCGTGTGTGTGAAACTAGCGAAACGGCCACGGGCGCATCATGAGTGTAACATGTAGTGATGTTGTTACATGACACGATTGTCATAATTATTGTGTTTGGACGTGTATTTACATCTGTCAGTCATACACGTCACGTAATACCAAATGCGGTGTATGAAAAGCTAGCAAAACGGCCAGAGCACACCATGAGCGTGGTATACTGTCGTGTTCGTACATCACACGCATGCCATGATTATCACATTCGCACTAGTCATATACCTTCGTCCTCTGTTGAAGTCACGAATCACCAAATGTGGGATATGTGAAGCTAGCGAAACGACAGAGAGCGCACTATGAGTGTAGCATGTAGTCTTGTTGGTACATGACATGCATGTCATGATTATCATGTTTGGACGCGTAATTTCCCATTTTCGTCCATTCGCGTGACTTAATACAACTTTTTGAATATGTGAAGCTAGTGAAACCGCCGCGAGGGCATTATGAGCGTGGCTTGTAGTCATATTGTTATATGACACGCATCTTATGATTATCATGTTTGCACAAGTCACATACCTTCATCATCCATTAACGTCACGTATTATCAAATTTGGTATACGTGACCCCAGCGAAACGACCGCGAGCGCACCATGAGCGTGGCGTGTGGTCATGACTCACGACATACATGGCATGATTTCCTCGTTAGGGTCTGTCACTTGTTTTCGAAATTGAGTGCTGTCATACCATGCCAGTTTTGCAACATGTCGTGTAAATGAAAGCACTGCAAGAGCAGGTAGACCATAAAAAAATCATGAGATTTATGACATAAATTTAATGATAGTCACGTTATGGCTAGTCAAGTATGCCCGCCATACAGTCGTGTTATGCCATACCAAATTTGGTATCGATACGACTAACGAAACGGCCAGGAGATGTAACAGTCGTATGCGGCTAGAAAGAAAGCTAGATAGATAGGTACTCTAAATGTTGCCGAAGTTCGCTAAGAAACGCTTCGCATTAAGAAATCCCTGGGTGAGCACCCCGCCTAGCAATGGGAAACATGTGTTGCTCGATTGAGCCATCGACGAATGCATAGTTGACTCGTTCGGCGTATGCACAGCGGCTTCCGTTCTCTACCCGCCACAACTTGTTGTCTTTGTCTCTCTCGTAGTTGACACGCTAACCGAGCGAGACAACTGAGCACGGTCCAGCTTCTAGTAATATCGCTGAGCGAGCGGCGGGAAGGAGTGGAGGCAACTGCTACGAATGCAAGTCAATCACTACCCGCACTTTTTCGCGCAATAGGGAATAAGAAAATGCATATAAACGATAGATAAATTTATTACAGGGGTATCGACTTTTTTATTTATAAAAACTTCTGAGAGCCAATAAATGCGAACACTCATATCAACCTCACTCCGCTGAAGCGGACCTTAGCATGCCCGGCAACCGCTACGAGCGTGCGTCTTCTTGGAAACCGAAACCAGCGCCAAGTTTCCGGGGCCTCGTAAAAAATGCTTCGCATTTATTGCTAACTGCCTGATGGACACATGCAGCGCATATCATGCGTGATCTACATGATGCATTAAAGTGAGAGTAGAGCTAGCACCCTAATTCTTCATTCGCATCGTGCGCCTGAAGTAGGTCATCCTCGAAACTCTTTGTATACTTCAACGGTGCGTTACGGATGCAGCAAAAAGCATGGGCACTGTGGCTTAGTACATTAAAGGACCTGTATCGTACACAGGAGATCATGAGTTCGAATCTCACCGGTGTTTGGATGGACAATTCTTTTAATTTTTTTACTCCTTTCATTTAATCAGATGCGTGGTATGATGATCTTCGCTTATATCTTCTTTTTAGCTACCACTTTGGCAAACAAAATTATATGAGGTGCTGTGTAATTAGAAAAAGAGTTGTTTTTCTCCCCTGGCGTGAACACTACTGGGTTGAACACGTGTGAAACGGGAATGTGCATTTGTTTCTTCGGGGCTTCTAAAAGCAAGAAGCTACTTTTGAAGTGTTTTTGAGGCCTAGGTAAACAGTACTTTATGCCAACCTTTCTTACTTATATGTTTTTCAGGCAGCTCGTAATTAGCTTGCTTCAATGAATACTTCGTATAAGTAAGATGTGAGAAACTGTGCAAAATATTTAAAATAAAAGTTTGTAAAAATGCTTCAGAACGTAGTTTCAACCCACGCACCACTCGTTTATGGGCCCAGCACGCTTCCACTGCGCCACTCTGCTAACTGTTTTTTAATTGCTGGTCTCAGACAATGTATACAAACACATTTTACAAAAATTACAAATACATTTTCTCAAATACAGACACACAATAAAAAAAAAGCCATCAGCCCTACATCGACTGGTGATGTCTACTTAATATTTGAGTTTTAGTTTGAGGTTGAGTTTATTCAACCACGTGGCAAGTATACGAAAATACACTGTATACGTGGTTTGGTGCGAAGGGAAAAAAGCTGCATTTCACAGCTTGACAGGCCCCTTCACCCAGAAAAATATTGAACTACAAATTTACAAAAATTTCAAAAATTACAGGCAGTGGAAAGCAACAATACAAAAAGAAACACGCATGTGGCCCATGACCGCAAATAATAGAATCACAACTCTAAAATACATACAAAAATATTCATAACAAAGCAATGCATGAAAGAATAAAACTGAATAACCATTACAAAAATCACCCAACATTCATTTACAACACAATCAGCACATTCGATTTAACATTTCTGGCAGCTTGAATATTCATTCAAAGCTGCCAGAGGTTTCGATCTCGTCAGCCATTTTGGCACGCACTCCTGTGCTTTCGCCATCTCAATGAAAGCAGACATGCTTTGACTGAAATAGATTCTTTCTGGCCTAGCATCCGGGTCGTAGTGGTATCCAGCCATTTGTGCGCGTCTCATACAGTGGAGGCCGGTCAACATCACTAGATTAAATGGGATTCCCTTATCATTCTTTACAGCCAGATACCTGATCCCGTGTGCATCAAGTGGGAACTCCTTTTTTAAAGTTCTTTTTAGGACGTCCCAAAAGAAAACCCCCTTCCCATCACTGTAGAAAAACATGATCTATTGTTTCAGGCTTCTTGCATATCAGGCAGTGTGATACCCATGATGTGTAACAGCCCCGTTCCTCTGTGAACGTATTTACTTAGTTTAAAGAAAAATGATTTCAACCCTGTAGGTACTTGCATGTTTTTCACTCGCTTCAGTACATTTCGTCCCGGTTTTCCAGTGTATAAGGCCCTGTACAATGGCACTGGACAAACAACGTCGCATAAATCTTTGTACAGTTTTTTCTTTCAACACTAGAGAGATAATCAAAGAAAAAACGAACAAATAAGAAACGAACACTATCTACTACTTCTTTGAGATATCCACGCAATGTCCCCAGCATGCTATAATCAGTGGTGACGACGAGATATAGTAAGGCGTTGCTTAACCTCAGTTGGCATACCGTACGCAGAAAAGGGTCACGGACGTCACGGAAAAAACAAAAATCTGCTTACCACCTGTCTTACAAACAGGTGTGCTAAACCGACACCCCCGTTCTTCGCGCACCTGAATAAATTGGTCCAGCTGCACCTTGCCCCATATAAACACCGCGAACACTCTGTGCAGCCTTTGCACATTGATCCTTGAATAATGCAGCACCTACATCACATACCACAGCTTCATGATAAAAAAAAACATGTTGCACAAAATGGCTCTAGCAAAACCAGACATATCGGTGCCTTTCCACCTGTCTGCTTTTTCTTTATTTCTCTTGTTTGCGGCGACCAATACTCTTCACTGCCTTTATAAATTCAAGGGGAACACCATGGTACCTAGTCGGCGTTTCCGTCCAGCACACATTCGCGAAATAGGCTGGTTTTGAAGGCGATCGTCCATGCCACAACCCGAGGGTTTTCCCACAGTTCACTAGGCCTTCTGTTACGTTGCAAAAATGCTTGACAACACTTATCGTGTCCTCAACACTTATCGTGTCCTCAACACTTTCTTTGTTATTACAACACACCGCAATGTCATCTGCATATTCCAGCAGCTTGACTTATGCTGCCGCCATGCTGAAACCACGTATTTTATCGCTTTCATTGACTGCCAGACACAACGCCTCAATATGAATACAAAACGAAATTGGACTGAGGGGGCAGCCTTGACGCACATAAAGCAATACGTGAATGGGGACCCCCAAAGACTTATTACAATCGAACGAGTTGTGCGCTTCTGGTACGCCAGGCCACTCCCTTTTGATAATGATACCAACACTAAAATGATCTAAGATCACATACAAAATATCATGTGCAATGCAATTTAATGTTTTCTTCGGGTTGAGCTGGAGCACAGCAACTGCCACGTAACTCTTAATTACATAACTCTAGCACGCTTCGCATTTTGTGAATGTTAGTGACAATAGTTCTACCTTTAATCCCGCACATTTTGTGTTCTGCCACTATTTCTTTGATGACACCCTGAAGCGTCGCTGCGAAAACCTTCATAAAAGTTTTGTAATCGATATTGGTCAGCGATATGGGCCTATATGTCGTCACTAGTTGGAGATTTTCAGCTTCGCCAGTTTTAGGAATCAATATAGTATGCGCATTGCTAAAAGAAGGTGGCATAGTTTTCCGTTCGTACATCTGATTGAACAGGTCTGCCACCAAAGGAATCAGTTCAGTTTAAAACAGTTCGTACCAGGCAGCGGTTAACCAATCAGGTCCCGGTGATTTTCCAAGGTTCGAATGATTAATGGCGCGCTTAACCTCGCCTCCGGTTATTTTCTCTTCAGACGACTCGATAGTGTCGTCACTCAGCCAAGGCATGCGCTGATGAAACTGTTCTTTAAGCCTATCTACATTCACTTCTCATGCTCAAGAGAGTGTCTAATAATGAGCGATAAAATGGCAGCATAACTACGGGGTGAATGATGGAGAGTGGGGCAAAGCATCCGTCCGTCCATTCGTTTTTGCTTCCGCCCATCTGTGCGCCCGTCTGTGCGACCTTCCGTGCGTTTACTCGCCCGTCCGAGCGTGCGTCTTTTCGTGCGTCCGCGCGTCCATCCGTGCTTCCTTCCCTGCGTTCTACCATGCATCCGCCCCTGCGTCCGTCCATGCGTTCATCCGTTCGTGCAGCCATCCGCGCGTCCGTCCATGCATCTGTCTGTGTGTCCGTTCGTCCATCTAGTGCAACACTCCAAGTACCATCATCTCGCATCTTTTCATCATATATTCTGAACATAGAAGCAGCACCATCCAGCGGACATTCAAAGGACTTAGCGAGAGGTGGCACACTTTCTTACGGCTTGCGCTTCATGTGTACTTTCCACCTTTAACCACCTCGAGTTTATGGTATAGACTAGTTAACCGTATTCATGGCACTCCGGCCCAGCGCTCGCTAAACCTTTTTAAAACCAAGGAGGTTACGCCCAGCAAGTATAACCTAGCAACCCTTTCTTGTCAGATAGTGCTCAATGTACGTGCCAATGGCTGCTAATTGGGGATGAGTGACAGGAGAATTCGGCTTTTAGTTAACACGCACGCTGCGAATTTTTTGTGGTTCAACAGCGCACAGGATAGATCTCCCATTGGCACCGCCTTGCAGGTCAAAGCGTAAGACTGGTTACGCGCTGCGACTATGACGAGGGACGAACGGATGCCGCTTTCAGAAGCTTCACCCCTAAAACGCGCGCTGCATGGTTCCATTGTCGCTCGTGAGTGTGCATTTGCAATAAACCGTATCGGTGCGATTACGCAGTCCCTGCGCTTTTTCCAGACCAAGTGCTCTTTTTGTGGGTGTCTCCCCAACTACTAGTTGTTTGGCACGAGCACGAACCCAGACACCTTTGTAACGATAATTATAGCTCGAGAACAAAACTACGACACAGAGACAAGAAGGACACGAAGGTCTCTGTGTCGTCATTTTGTTCTCGCGCTATTACTACCGTCATGCCATACCAACTAGCCCAAGCTGCCACAGTTTGTAACGCTGTTTGTCATTTTGTTCAAGATTTACGGGCGAAGCTTTTTATAGCGGCACCTGTTTGTCCCTCAGAGCCATTTTAGTGTGTAAGGAGTATAACATTTTGACCTCCAAGGTGGTGCCGGTGAGAGATTTCTTCTGTGCGTTGTTTAACAATAAAAGGTAGTGCTCAATGTACATGCCAATGACTGCTAAGAGGGAATGAGAAACAGCGGCATTCGGCTTTTAGTTAACGCGCACGCTGCGATCCCCATTAGCAGCCGTTGGCATGTATATTAAGCAATATCTGAAAAGAAAGGGTACAATATACTCGCTCGGTGTAACCTCCTTAGTTTTAGAAAGGTTTAGTGAGCGTTGAGCTGCAGCGCCATAAATACAATGAACTAGTGTATACCATGAACTCGAGGTGGTTAAAGGTGGGAAGTAGATACGAAGCGCAAGCCGTAAGAAAGTAAAAGCCGAATTCTCATGTCTCTCATTTCCCATAAGCAGCTATTGGCATGTACATTGAGCACTATCTGACAGGAAAAGGCTGCTACGTTATAATCGCTGGGTGTAACCTTCTTAGTTTTAGAAAGGTTTAGCGAGCGTTGGGCCGCAGTGCCATGAATACAGTGAACTAGTATATAGCATGAACTCGAGGTGGTTAAAGGTGGGAAGTAGACCCGAAGCGCAAGCCGTAAGAAAGTGTGCGTGTGGCACCTCTCGTTAAATCCTTGGAATGTCCGCTGGATGGCGGTGCTTTTATATGAAAAATACATGATGAAAAAATGCGAGATAGTGGTATTTGGAGTGTTGAATAGATGGACGAACGTACACACAGACAGATGCATGCACGGATTGACGCATGAACAGACGTAGGGGTGGATGCATGGGCGAACGCAGGGACGGACGCACGAACAGACGCACGCACGGAAGGGTGGATGGACGAATGAACGGTCATACAGACGGATGCGTGGGCGGACGGAAGCAATAATGAATGGATGGACGAATGGTTCGCCCCACTCTCAATCGTTCATTTCATGAAAATGCCGCCATTTTTTGAAGCTGTGCACCTCATCTTTACAAGTCCCAGGCGCTTCACTTTTGAGGGCTATCAGATGCTGCAGAGTTTTATTCAGACTTCTTTCGTTTACTTTTGCTTCAATTTAAGGGATCTCGATGTCTCCAGCGCTTTCATTTTTACCTTTTGTCTTAAACAATCCCATGTGTCTGCAACACTTCCTGTTCCTTCCGTAAGCATTTCATCAATAACAGCGTCTACATCTTATACAAATCACTCATCGCTTAGCAATGACGCGTTTAGTTTCCTCAACTATCAGTTAAAATTATTTCTTTGTTGTTTCCTACCTATGCGACTGACAACCAAGCAATGATCCGAAAAGGCCACTGGAACTACGGTGAAGCCATGACAATTTGCATATTGTCTAGCGATAAGTACACGCGGTCTAACCGCGCATGACTACTGCCTTGAAATTACGCGTACATGACTTCCCAATTCCTTTCTATGCATTCGTACACGTCGTCAATGTCATGGTCACTAATTATTTTCTTAACACATCACTGCTATTGTCACGAATGCTAGTATTACTGCCTCTATCACGAGCATTTAAAGCACAATTGAAATCCTCTAACAGAATAACCCGCATATCGCACTTCGTCCACTGGAACAGATTCGGAAAAAAAATGCACACGCTCTTCTACACAATTTTTAGCATATATGCAAATTACACGAAATTCTACGTGACAAAATACAAAATCACAATATTAACTCTTCCTGACTGACATGAGAATACGCTTTGGACAGCAAGGGCCTGCAATTTCATAACTAAAAGGCCACACCCCGTGGACATTCTTGCTGCATGAGTAACGACTGCATAGTATCTCTGAGTGAAACAGCACACCATGCTCCCGGTCTCCTCCTTTCGAACCTTAGTTTCCTGGATGGTCCGGACGTCTATGTCTCGGTCAATGACCAATCGTATTAGCTGACTTTGCCTACGCCTAGCTGCCAACACTCTCACGCTAAGCGTAGCTATGATAAGTGACACGGTTGGTGCCATGGCGATTTATATACGTTGAAGGAGTAGGCCCGGAGCATGATGGTCACCTTTCACGACCAGCCACTGGCTATTCACCTGCAGGATCATCCTGCTTTCCAGCGTTCTTCTAGAGGCGAAGCTCCTTAAGGCTCGGGTCTGTCCATCCCTAGTATGAATGTAGTAGTACGTAGCCATAGGTGGCCTATACCTGCTCTAGAGTGGGTATGTGCCTCAGGAGATGCGAGATGGGAGATGGCGGTTCTTGGAGTATTCACTAGATGGACGCATTGATGGATGAACAGACAGACTAGCAGATGGTCGTACGGATGGATAGACGCGCGGCCGCACGAACGGATGGACGCACGAGCAGACAGACAGACAGACAGACAGACAGACAGACAGACAGACAGACAGACAGACAGACAGACAGACAGACAGGCAGACAGACAGACAGACAGACAGACAGACAGACAGACACAGACAGACAGACAGACAGACAGACAGACAGACAGACAGACAGACAGACAGACAGACAGACAGACAGACAGACAGACAGATGGCCGCACTCACGGATGGACGCATGGACAGACGGACGGACGCATGGATGGACGCAAGAATAGTCGTGCGGACGGGCGGAAGCAAGAATGAACGGACGGACGGAAGCACAGACGGGCTGACGGACGCTTCGCCCAACTAATCATTATTAACTTCGTCGATACGCTGTGATTTTTGTTTGCCTGGTCCGGAAGTATCTATTCCGAATCGATGTTCTGTTTCGGCTTCAAACGCCTCCGCCTTACTTTATGAGTCTTTCCAGGGGGCTCCTCGCAGTTGACCGTCGACGTCTTGCCACTTTCACTTATCTCGTCACACACCCGCTTTGTCGTTGCACTGGTGACACTCATTTCCTCGCTGTCCAACGCCTCTTCCTGGGCCGCTGTTGCGTCGACCTTGACCGCGGGCACCCCGTTCTTCAAGGCACGTGAGGCTCGTTTACTGACGGTGGGATGAAAATTGGACACGCTGTTTTATACAATTCGGCGCATTGTCACAAACGACTGCAATTTTGGTCTCACTCGCACGCCCCATTGTCCCAGGAAGGATGCTTTTGTGTTGGGAGGACGGCATCCGGTGACTAACGACGCAGCATCGGCGCCGCCGCGTCTTCCTTACACCTGTACCGAAAGGGGCCCACATGTGTTCGAGAAAAAAGAAATGACACCGAGAGGGGACGGGACATCCCGGAAAAGTTTTGACTGCTTCGAAATCGGCAGTTGACGTGCAACCAGCAAGGGGTGCGGTCGTCGGTGTCGCGAGGCTCGCGTAGGCGACGAGTATGGAGTGACCCGCGCAACGTATTGAGGCGGCTGCAATACCGGGCACCCTCGCCGTCTACTAAGCTGGCGAGATCTTCAGCACCTGTCACCTCCCCTACGTGTACGAAGAGTTGACCTGGTCTATGTGGAATTTTTTGTGACTTTATAACTGTTATTTTATTATAACCAGCTTTTCGATAATTGTAGTTATGTGCGCTGCATCGCACGTAGACGTTCCGAAGCGTGCGCCTGAGCTTTTCTTCGCAGTTTTTTTCTATCTCTTATTGTCATCATGTTGGTATTTTATTATTATTCCGCATATTGGTCTTTTGTCTGTAGCTGTTGTAGTGTTGTTTTTTAGAGCATAGGTTGTTATACAGCTGTTATTTCCTTTGCGCGAACTTTTGTTGTTACCTCTTAAGTTATTTTCGTAATCTCCTTGCTATTGTCCTGGTTTAATTTAAATGCTTGTCTGTGTTTAATCAAGAGTCCGTATCTGCTCTATGAGTACGTTGGTCAGGCTCATTTATTACACCACGTGCCACCCCACACGGGCCGAACGACCTGCAAATAAATTTGAGATGTACCACTTGGAAGCCTTTCAGGCGTCGCAGGCCGAAGCGTAAAGTGGAAGCCTGCGAGTCTGCCGCACGTTGATGTTAGATCAGTGGGGCTTAGCCCGAGGTGTGTCACAATATCTGGCGTTCACGACAGGACAGGCCGATCACGTGGTGACGTCTGGGAGATGACTGACGTAACTCGGAACGTTCTATATGCAGACGTCCTATTGTTTTTGTTGGTAGACAACTGTTGTAACAATGGACGGCACGAAGTTTGATAAGCTGATTGAATTGGGCAAATCCTTTGGTTTTGTAGGCAATTAGCTCTTTGATTTCGTCGAAAAGCACGAAATATGCGAAAAGAGGAACGTGATGCCGAACTAAATTGGTACATGCAAAATATGCAACTCAAGATAGAACGTAAAAAAGGGCGGTCCAGATTTAGAATACAAGAAGAGATAGAGCGCTTGAAACTAGGACTGCTCCCTATGCAGTTGGACCCCTGCTCAGGTTCTGGGACTTCCAACAGCAGGACCGTCCGTGCGTGGAACACAGTCGTACCATGAGTACGTTCAGTTATTGTGCCATAAAATTGAAAGCAGGCGGTGCGAATACGTGGCATTAGATGTAATGCACGTAAGGTGAAAAGGGCCCAAATGCCTTGAACCGTCCGGAGCCGGGCTTAACAGTAATATTTCTGGTGCAAACAATGAGTTCATCACTGAAACAAGTTTGTTAGCTGCCGAAAGTGCTGTGTGGCCACAGAGGCTAATGAAGGCTTCAGTGATGGCGACGAGTGGCTGTACCGGCAAAGTCTTGAAGATACAGAAAGGTCATCTATAATTTACTTGGCACAATTCCCGTGTTTGCCACCATGGCAGCGGACAGGGGTAACGTTCATAGCACTACCGGCCCAGCAGACGATAACCCCGATACAGCGAGGGGGACAGAGTAGTGTGCTGACGTCCACTGCAAGTTGGGCAATGTAGTTGCAAGTAGTTCTCTTAGGGATGAGCTGCGCAGCTCTGACATGGTCACTTGCATTGTTCAGCTGTCGGTCAAGCTGACCGCATGTCAGAATGCCAATGATTTATGAAGAAATCACCGCGGCTGTGAGGACAGTACAGAAGTTCAAATTAACCAGACTAGCTCCGATCGAGATGTTATAAGAGCAGGCTTCTCCAAAGAGGGCACTGGGCAACATGCAAAAAGAAAAAGACAACGCAAAGCAAAAGCGAGAGAGTAACAAAGTTTGCAAATCAACCCGGGTTATCGAGCATTGTAAAACGGCAATCAACGCAACGAAATCTTTGCGTTTTGTGGCATTCGCCAGTCGAATGGGCCCCCGTGATCCAAACCAGCCGACTTCTAGAGGGGTGAGGCAGGTATTTGTGCCTAGGGCTCGAAGGGGCCAACCCCCACCAGTCCATAGTTGTGTTCGAGGAGCGGAATGCACGGGAAGAAGCGCAGCTTGGCTGGACGATGCGACGTGGTTGAGAGACCGATTTCCGTAGAATATGGCGTACTACTATGGGGTAAACTGATGGGACACAGCCGTAGTTGTAGCGACCGTCCTGCGTATTGTTTTTTCTGGTTTGCAAAAACGGGCCTGAGAAATCGACCACCGCGAGCGCGGGTCAAAGTTAGAAGTTATGCTTCGTCAGGTGAACGCTACTTGACAAATTCTTGAGTAACAGTGCTCATATTTTTATACTTGCTTTTCAAGTTCCTCATGAGCTTAGTGGTCTCCCTAAATACAACGTTTTCGAGTGTTTTGTTTGTATTTGTTCTTGTATGAGATGACCCACGCTTTAAACTGATTGCCATGCGTGCAGTTCCTTAAGGTTTGTTTTAGGAACTTTAATTGATTTACGTTCGCAAAAGTAGACTTCTTTGAGAGACTCTTATCAAGTTACCTCTGAGTTCGTGGTCTATCACAGCATGCCTGCGTGCTAAACGCGGCGAGATGTTCATCAAAGCTTTTTTATTTTTAATAAAGCGCATTGGTGCGTGACTAGTACTACGAAGGCGCACAAATTGCATCTAGGACAACAAATGGCATTTGTTTTCATTTATTCTGTTTTAAGACATCTCAATATTTGATTTTTGTATACTGCTTATAGCGTGTATTTTTGAATATGTGTCATCAAAGAAAGCTTACGTGCCTCAGCTTTGAAGTGTACAGTATTTTAGTCATTTTCTTCTCGTATGTGTGTGGCCATGGCCTAGCGTGCGAGATATGACTTTCGTCAAAAGTGTGACAATGGAGTGCCGTGTGTCTAAGTTTCTGAGTGGTGTCGCTTACGTCACTGAAATGGTGCGCGAAAAAGAAAACATAGTCGTGGACAACCGGGACACTGAAAGCTCACGAACAGTGCGCCTTTGTGATCTCCTTGAATATTACGCAGCTATACTCTTGAGAAGGGAGCTATGTCACAAACGACTGCCCTTTTAGCCTCGCTCACAAGCGCCATCATCCAAGGAAGGGTGCTCTTGTGTTGGGTGGACGGCATGCGGCGACTAACGACGCAGCTGCCGCGCCGCCGTGTCTTCCCTGCGCCTGTACCGAAAGGGGACACAGATGTGTTCGAGGAAAAAGAAATAACATCGAGAGGGGACTAGACGTCCCAAAAGAGTTTCGACTGCTTCGAAATCGCCAGTTGACGTGCAATCAACAAGGAGTGCAATCGTCGGTGTCGAGAGGTGGTGTTGGGGTGACCCGTGAAACGTATTGAGACGGCTGCAATACGGGGCACCCCCGTCGTCTACTAAGCTGGTGAGATCTTCAGTAGCACCCGTCAACTCCCCTGCGTGTAACAATAGCTGGCCTGGTCCATATGGAACTTTTTATTGTGATTTTTTCAACTGTTATTTTAGAATCACCAGCTTTTCAATAATTGTAGTTGTGTGCGCTGCGTCTCACGCAGAAATTCCGAAGCGCGAGCATGATCCTGTCACAACTATTTCTTTGTATCTCTTTTTGATTACCATCATGTCAATAATTTATTAACCTTCCACGTTGTGACCACTTGTACTACTTGTAATGTCCTTTTAGAGCATAGAGTGTCTTGTAGCTGTTCTTTCCGTCACGTGTTAGTGTTTTTTCTCTCTGTTCTTTTCGTAATCTCCTTGCCATTGCCCTTGTTTTATTGAATGTTTGTTTAAGCAAATGGTCGTGTCTATTCTATGAGTGCGTTGGTCAGGCTCATACACCACAACACGTGACCTCGCATGGGCAGACCAACCTGCTAATGTATTTGAAATGTACCACTTGGAGGCCTTTCACGCGTCGCAGGCCGAAGCCTAAAGTGGAAGCCTGCGAGTCTGCCGCACGTCGATATTTGATTGGCAGGGTCTAACCCGAAGTGTGTGACATGTATATATGCATATAACACATAATAATACCTGGCAAAATAGAAAATCACAATAAAATCTCTTCTTGGCTGACATTAAAATACGCTTTGGACAACGAGGTCCTGCAATTTCCTTACAAAAAGGACACACCCAACGGACCCTCCTGTGGCATGGCTAACGACTGCATTATATCTCGCAGTGAAACGGCGCGCCATGCTCTTGGTGTCCTCCTATCCGTCAACCTTAGTTTCCTGGACGGCTAGGACGTCTATGTCTCGGTCATGATCAACCGTGAGAGCTGACTTTGCCTACGCCCAGCCACCAACCCTCTGACGTAAAGCGTAGCTATGCTAAGTGGCACGGTTAGGGCAATGGTGACTTATATACAGTGAAGGTGTAGGCCCGGAGCATGGCGCTTACCTTTCATGACCAGCCACCGGCTAGCCGCCTCCAGGAGCATCCTGCTTTATGGCGTTCTTCTTGTTTGTCTGGTCCGAAAGTCTCTGGTCCACATGAATGTTCGTTTTCGGCTTCAAACACCACCGCCTTCCTTGAGGAGTCCTTGCAGGAAGCTCCTCGCTGTTTACCGTCGACGTCTTGATATCGTCGCACACACGCTTTAGCGTGGCACTAGTGACACTCACTTCTTCGCTGTCCGACGTCTCTCCCTGGGCATCTGTGTCATCGACCTTGACTGCGGGCACCCCTCTCTTCAAAGCACGTTCAGGCTCACCCACTGACGGTAAGATGGCCGGTGCTATTCAGTGCCAAGGAGCCTCGGCCTCCTTGCTTTCTTCACTCCACGCTGACTAACCGATTTTCTCAAGGACCACTGGGTTGCCGGTTCTTTCAGTGGCTTCCTACATCTCGGCCACCTCCATGACGTGCTCGGCCACCCTTCGTTCTTCGCTGTTTTAGTTGCCGAGGCATGCGTCTTCACACAGTTAGGCCCGACGTGCCCGAAGCGTCTACAACGGGAGAAGCGGGGAAACTTGCACTCGCTATGAACGTGGCCTGTACCTTGGCAACGCAGGCACCGCATTGGATGGCCAGGCACCACGAATAAGGCCAACTCTCCGTCAACACGGATTTGATGAGGAATGTCTTCAACCTTGTAGCCGCTCTTGTGCTTGGTCAGCACCATCTTTGTCGTGGAACACTTGTCGGCCATTCCGGGGACGCGCCACCTCTCACGCCTCCCATTTCACTACTTTTTCGAAGTTGACAAAAACCGCTCTTACGTCTTCTTCACTTACACTGTGGGGCAGCCAGTGCAGCCTTAGCTTCACCAGCTCATCGTGCGGGTCAACGACGACGCAACGCCACCCCTTCACCTTAAGCTCTTTCAGCGCAAATATGCGTTTTGTGGGAGCAGCGTCATTGAAGGTCACCGCCCACAAGTTGTTGATCTGATGAACGTGGAGGCTCACCACCCCAGGCAACAGGCTTGTCGGCGTAAGCACATCCCGGAAATCCTCGACCTTGTAGGGCCTGGCTCTGACGTCCCCATGCAGAGACACGATGTTTGTAACAAGCTTTAGTTTAGGCAGCTGAGGCAAAATAAACTGATAATGGTCATCCTTGTTTCTATTTCCGCAGCTCATAGCCGTTGAAGCCGCTCCGCTGGAGCACATGACTCTGCGAACCGTTCAGCTCGGCTTCAGGAAGCAGAATGCGGCACTCTTCTGACCAGACACCGGTCAACTCGCAGTAGCTGCAAAAGCATGCGCAGTTGGGGTGGTTAGATAATGCAGTTTCATGAGCGATCCTTGGGTTTCTCGCTTGCGCTGTCTTCTCATCAAATCATGTAGCGGTTGTGACCTTGGATTGGTCATATACAGCTGTTCTTTTATCACGGAATCCATAGCTTGCTCGGGTATATACGAATTGTGCTTGTTTCGTACCGTGTGTAAAGTTGGTAACACGGTATAATCAACCCTGTAAAGTCCGCTGTATCATATTTGATACATAAAATATAATACCTCAATTAGGCTACATAAAGCTACTATAGATGTCATGATAAGCAGCTATTGCATACTTGACATGTTATGAAGAAGGTACAGTCACAGAACACCTACCAGCTTAGAGAACAGAAACTGTACCTTTGGGCTGTTGTATCAAAACACCATGCAAATATGTATCGGTGGCGTACTGAACTGCAATACCGCGAGGCGAGATGGCACTGGTAGTACTATCATTATCAATAAACAGACGTGTTTTTTTTGCTGCAGGGGTGGGGCACGGCTGGCTCGCGTTGCTCGCTTTCTCTGTTTTTTTTTTCGTTTCTAATTCACGTTTCACGTCTGTAATTATCCCCAGGTGATCTAGCTGGCCTCGACTGGCAAAAAAAACGTCAATCAAGTAAGGTTTCGATCGTTTATTGCGAGTGTCATAGCCGGTACAATCAATGTATACGGTCTGGTCCGGATATACATTTGACTGAACATCGAGATCGCTGAATGAACATCGCTCTCATTGTGTTGCGGCGCTTGAGTTTAATAGCGTAGCTTCAGGACAAGGGTCCGATTCTGCCGTCAGATGCGGCGCTTGCCCCGTAGTGTTGATATCGAAGCGAAGTGAAGGCATAGTGTGGACTCGGGAAGAAAATTTTCACATTGCCGATAGATAGCTCGCGCAGTGAGAGCAATGTAGTCTAGCTAAATTTGTTAAATAAGCAATTGCGGATGCGTGCATTTCTGAATCTTTCTCGCTCTGCAATGCTACATAGAGTACTTCACAATTGTTCAATGTCGCGTCGTGTCGAGAGGGTAGGCACTAGTTTTAATTCTCAGCCGTGAGCCCATATCATAGGTATTAGGCATTAAGAAGATGGGCTTAAAATATTTCAGGCTTGCTGCATTTATTGTTAGAGTCAAGTTACCAAGCTTCCAACATTTAACGGTCAGTTTAGTTCACCTGCACCAATTGGAACTGGTTCACAGCTGTGCACGAGAAGTTCAGAACTTGTGCAGCACGAGTTCAGCAGTGCGGCATCACAAGTGAATGACAAGGTGCCAACAAGGTGGAATCCTTATTTTTGTTCGCTTAATTTAGAGAGTTACAAACATCTTGGCAGAACACGCCGCATTTGTAGAGGTGGGTACAGTAATCACGTCTAATACTATGTTGTTTGTTAAGCTGTGCGTGCGGCTGCCCTATACCAGCGCCGTCAGAGCAGAAGGTACAGGAAATTCATGAACTAGTTTCGGTGCTGTACCACAGCTGCGCTTTTTAAAATGAATGCACGATTTAAAAGATCCCATTGCTGCGCCACTGAAATGAATGGCTACGTGCAGCACTTTGTAAAATCAATCATGCGGTGCAGACGAATCGAACAAACCCTTATGCACACAAGCGTCTTAGCGTTTCACCCCCATCCAAATCTGGCCACTCTGGCTGGTATCAAACAGTGTCTTGTTTATCTCAGCAGTGCTACACAATCTCACTAATAGTGTTACAGTTTCAACATTATTGAAGTGTAGATTCCATGCCACGGTAGACAGCCAACGCTTGTGGTCAATCTAAAGCACACCTCCACAATATGCGCAGTAAAACATTCACAAATACAGCATTACACGTGTAAAGTTCAAGATGACCTGTTGTAGTGGACATTCATATGTTTCAACGGGCTTGGAGAGTGGACATTCGGGGGTAGTCATCCTGTCGTTGCATGGCAGTCTGGAAAACAAGTAACATCACCAGATATCATTGCATAATATCAACGCATAATCAATGCATAAAATTTTCCAAAGTAAACAAATAAACTCAGTTAACTAGTAATTGATTGATTTGTGGGGTTTAACGTCCCAAAACAACCATTTGATTATGAGAGACGCCGTAGTGGAGGGCTCCGGAAATTTTGACCACCTGGGGTTCTTTAACGTGCACCCAAATCTGAGTACACGGGCCTACAACATTTCCGCCTCCATCGGAAATGCAGCCGCCGCAGCCGGGAATCGAACCCGCGACCTGCGGGTCAGCAGCCGAGTACCTTAGCCACTAGACCACCGCGGCGGGGCTCAGTTAACTTGTTAACAGCAGTATTTTATACATATATGTAATGGTACTTCATAACACGTGTATCACGCAGGGCTGCTTCCTCACAAGGCATGTCATGTAGCAGGTTCCTTGCCCATTGTACACAGCTGCTTCCATGTCAGGTGGGCCAGGAGGCTTTGGTGGAAAAAGAAGTATTTCTCATTTATGTAACGCTTTCTTTGTCACGCTATAGCGAAAGCAGACCAATATTTGTGTGATGTTTCTCAAACACGACTGCGGTAAAGTATTACCTAGTAGGTTTTTCGCACTAATATATGGGCTAGCTACGAAGACACATGTGAGGCGACAGTGATTTATTTGCCCTCTTTCATCACTACGACCTGGTTGTTGTGACCTAGTAATAGAATTTGAGAAATAACTATTGAGTCAGTGACTCGTTCCCACGCGAAGCCACGCCCCAAGTAACGCAAGGTTTTCCGGTTACACATTGAGACGTAAAACAATTTTAAAATTTAACATTGCAGTACGCTACCACCGCGTGACGTCTTTGCAGTCACTGACAAAAAACTACATATGTTGAAGTTAACCAACTAGCCTTGCAAGCAACCGTCCTTAAAAAACTGAAGTGTTTTGTACTCACTGGCCCGGGCTTGCAACGGGTGTTCATCCGATAAAAGCTTCAACGCTCGCTTCGTTCCCCGAAGTCACTTGAATTCCCTTCACGAAAGCATTCGAACAAGTCAAAATGAACAGAACGAGAAAGAATGCGCAGGTCGGCAGAGGCTCGAAACATTCACACCGAAATGAAACAGCGAAGCAGACACATCAGGACGTACCGCGAGCCGTTACCTGCCGTCGCAACCGTTGGCCGCCGCAAACTTTCAAATGAGGAGAATGATGTCAATAGGCTGCTGCTCACCTCGAGTCAACTGGAGCAAAAACTATTAAATAAATGGATCACACAGCACCTGTTTAATTACAAGTACTTGCTAAAATAACAAGTTGTTTTTATGTGTAGCGGTACGCATAGATGTAGTATTTGATTATTTTAAAATTAAAACTTCGCCCCAACGAGGGCGCCCTTACAAGAAAGTGCAATAGCGTGAGTGGCGAGAGAGGTTAGTAGATCCACTCTGGGTGTTTGAAACAAAAACGCGCCGTGGTTGATTTTTTCGCCCCCTACAGGTGATCACTTGAACTTGAGAGTTTCCGGGGCCTGGAGCGACGTCGTTCAGCTCGAGCAAGCGAACGTGAGACCAAACATTGCGCTCTACGTGGAGTGTCTGCTGCCTGCGAACTTTGAACAGGAGAGCAAGCGTACGCTTGGCCACCGCCATGAACAGCGCCGAACTGGTTTGGAGCTAGTGCCGAAGAAATCGATGGTATTGCGGCCCTTTTACACAAACTCAAGCGAGTGCAGCGCGCAAACGCGAGTCTACCGACGAGGCCGACGGACGGCACCGAGCTGCTTGCGACTGACTGACTGGAGAGCCAACTGTAATGGCGATAAATTTTCTCTGAGTTCCGACGTTAGCGAAAGCCCCACCAGTCCATGCTGGTACACTTACAGCGCGCGACATACTACAACCAAGCTCGTTACGAGAACCCGCAACGTGTTTTCGGCGACTCTCAACACAGCGACGAGGTCCCAGCCCAATATCGTGAGCCCGCAGCTCATCGCGGCAGCGAAGACAGGCGAGCACACTATGAGCGAGCATACGGGAGGCCGACGGCAATGGTGGCCAATTTCCAGGTGGTCGCAAAGCACAGGCGAACTGCACACGCCCAATCTGACTTTCGTGGTGCATTTCGTGCGTGCAATATACAACACGACCCAGCCCGTCGCCGGCAAGCACGATCCGTATCGCAAACGCGACAAGTAGAGTAGAATAAAGAATGATCACCCAAATGCGAAAGAATCCATGCAGCGCTGATTTCTGCCCTGAGTCGGACTGAAGTATATATCTGATAGACCTGCTGTTTTCTCGGCCGCCACATTGGCCTCCCCAACTGTTTCTGTCACGTGTTCGTCATGACTATCTTGAAGCCAGAGATATACAGCGCGGCGTGGTGATGTGTCGAGAATTGCTCCAGACTTCATGGGTGTACAGAAACGTAAAAGGAGCAGCCCACGCTCATCCAAGTGTACACACAAGCACTACGTCGTAATTCCTAGATCGTCGAATCCAGGCAGCCGTGGTCGAGCACTCCAAGCGTGAGGCAACATGTACCGTCGCCAACAAATTACGGAGAAAAACTGAGCCAAGAGAGGAGGAGGACGGGTAGTGACCTTGGCAACGCTTTTCGCACTGCCTGCAATCCCAGGGCGGTTCATTCCTTCGGAGCGTGTTTGAAGACTCAGTGGTTTCCATGCGGCACGCTTCCCTCTGTGGTTGCTTCTCAACTGTCTATTCGTTCATCGCGCGCGCCTATTGGGCTCCGTTACTCCTTTTTCGGGTAATTTTGCCGGGTAATTTTGTAGACTATGTTCTATTGTTGGCAACAAGCTTGATAAGGTCGGGGCCCGCGGTTGCTTCATTAACCACAAGGTTAGATTCGCGTCGTGTAGAGCCAACGTTATCTATTGTATCCCTTTGTCGTGTGTTTGTGTCTACATGGGACAGACATGCCGATGATTAAGAGAGAGACTGAAATAACGTTTATTTGCACCCGTCTAGAATGACGGCGGAGGAGGCTTTTGCCTCCACCCCCAATCATCCCCCTAGCCATCGGCCGGAATCCTTTGGTACTCGGCGGCGGTCAGGGCGAGACCGATGACTTGACGCTGCTCTTCGGCGTCACGGCTGTGTAATAAGGCCTCCCAGGATTCTACGTTTCTACTTGAATTTTTGTAGGATGGGCAGGTCCCATACCATGTGCACTAAACCCGCAGTGTTGTTGCAGTGCGCACATCTGGAGTTGAACTCTTCCAGGTGCCATTTACTGTACAGGTGAGGGTTTGGAAACACTCCGGTTGGCAATTATCACCACATAATTTCCTCTTTTTTGCTCAGCTGTTTAGCTGCCTCTGGATAAATCTTACGGTGGAATTTATAGCGTGCGGTGATTTCCTGCAACGTTCGTAGTTCGTCTCCTGTGGAGAGGGGCTGCTCGCGCGAAGGCGGCGGGTCAGCGTCGATCGGCTGGATAGTGAGCCGTCGGGCGATCGCGTAGGCCTTCTCATTCCCCTTCAGACTTTGATGGGCCGGGGACAAAACTAGTGAGATTAGCTCTGCGGGTACTGGTCCTTGTCTTAGATTTTTAGCGGCTGTAGCAGAGATCCTGCCGATATCGTAGTTTTTAATGGATGACTTAGAGTCGCTAACAATCACTCGTGTGCATTTTTGTGTTGTTGCCAAAGCAATCGCAAGTTCTTGTGCCTCTGTGGTGGTTGTGTTCTTAGAAGTGCAGCACGAGATCAGGTCCCCGCTTTCGCGAACAACTACTGCGGTGTATGCTCTCTTTCTTTCGTATTCTGCAACGTCCGTGTAAAGCACGCCAGATCAACTTTCAAGTTTCGCCTGCAGGGCTACAGCTCTAGCTTTGCGTCTGCCTTCATGAGACACAGGATACATGTTTTACGGCAGCGGTATAATTTTTAGTCTTGCCCTAGTTGATTTAGGTATGCTAGCTGTCTGTTTGGAACACTCCGTGGGCTCGAACCCCAAGCGCTCCATGATTTTCCTCCTGATTCTACTTCTCAGAAGTCTTTGGTGCTGTGATTTCATGGCGGCTTCTATTATCTCATCTAAAATGTTGGAGACACCCAGCGTAAAAAGTCTAACCGTAGAGGTGTTCGGGGGAAGCCCTAGCGCTGTCTTGATGCCTTTCCTTATAATGGCTTCATTTTTTTCTGCACTAGTTAAGTTAAGGGGCAAAGTATAGTACACGGCATATCACGAGAGCTTCAACTTATCTTAAAAGATTGGCTTCCTTCATCCCCGCATGTTTGTTAGAAATGCGCTTAAGCAGGTGGCACGTCTGGTTCGCACTAGCTTCGAGTCTCCGGATAGGTTCAGTGTTTTTTTTTTCATTTGCTTGTATGCGCATCTCTAGAACTCTAATACTGTCTACGGTCGAAATAGCATTACCATTCACTCGTAAATCGATGTCACAACCCCTTCCGAGGGGATTGTTTGTTTTCCTTTTTTGTGATGGTAGAAAAAGAGCCTTTGATTTTTCTGCCGAGCATTTTAACCCCTGTGGTTCGAGATATTGTTCGATAGTATTGTCACGGGGTTGTGACGTGGCTGAAGACAGGATACTTTTTGTTGGGATTTAATAGCTTATTTGGGCGAACCTGTGCCCGGCAAACGGAAAGTCCGATTACAGTAGCAGTCTTGCACAGATAGCCGTGAACGGAGCGTCGGCGGTCGATCAACTACTGACAAGCGGTGAAGTGCGTCGGCATTTATACTCTTGCCATCGAATGTTCTAGCATTATCGCTGGCGGTGGCGTAAGTTCCAGAATAATCTGTGCAGTTCGCAGAGTGCGCGTGATCTTACCGAAAGGATTTACTAAAGTCCAGAAGCTTCTCGAAAACTGCACGCACGTTTTGCGCTGAGAATTGTGTAGTGTTTTGGGGCGATAACAAAACTTGTGAAATGGAACGTGGCAGTATCTTTAGCCGCCTCAAGTTTGCTTTCAATATGTCCGTCACTACCCTTGTTTATCCACAGCGTCACATCGTCTGGGTATACTTTGTGATACAGATTTTCGATTCCTTCCAGCTTCTCAGGAAGTCCAATCATGGCTATATTGAAAAGAGTCGGATAAATTACAGACCCTTGTGGCGTCTCTTTATTCCCCAATTTAATGTTTTCGAGCGAATGCCCTCCCATGCTGATAGGGGTTGTACGATTTGAGAGAAAACCCCTCACGTAGTTGCATGTCTTGACGCTTACGTTTAGCGCACTTAGGTTCTTAAGCAAGGCTTCATGTTTGTCATTGTCAAACGCCTTGGAGACGTCCAGACCCACAATTACTTCGGTGTCAACAGTCTTTTTGTCTATTATCTTCTCCTTTAGCTGTAGCATAATATCGCAAGTCGATAGGTGGGATCTGAAGCCTATCATAGTATCAGGGTACAGGTTTTCATCTTCCATGAATCTAGTCAGTCTTGTTTGGATGACGTGCTCGATCAATTTTTCTACACAAGCTGTGATGGAAATGGGTCTGAGATGTTCAAGACTGAGCTTTTTCCCTGGCTAAGGAATGGAGACCACATTGGCCGTTTTCCAAGCTTGCGGTATTTCTTCCTTGTCCCAGCATTCTTGCATATAAGCTGCAAGTTGACGAATAGAGCCGTCGTCAAGATACCTGAGCATTCTGTTGTTGATTTTGTCCGGACCGGCAACCGTTTTTGTTTTTAGTCGGTTAATTTCGGCCCTAACTCCTACAACCGCGATGGGGCTGTCCAGGTCCGGGTTTTCTGAAGCAGCGTAGTCAGAGAACTTTTGAGATTCTGCGCAGCTGAGGTATTGATCTCTAACCTCCGTTAATAATTCCGTCGTCTGACCTTCATATTTATACACAAGCTTTTCAAGTTGCTGTCGGGCCTTCGACTTGGTTTTTTCTGGGTTTAATAGATGCCGTAGTAGCAGCCATGTTTTAGCACTGACAATCTCTCTATCCATCTGATCACAGATACTACCCCACTTTTGCTTGGTAAGTTCCAATGCATAATCTTCGTTCTCTCTATTCAGTGAGCAACTTCCTTTCGGAGATTCCTGTCTCCTCTTTTCTGACTGATTTTTCGCTCTAAGTTTTTCTTTTTCTTCCAGATGCTTACAATATGTCTATCAACAACTTCCTCGTCGCCAGCGTCAATCTCTTCGGTAGCGTCCTGAACCGACTGGATCACCCCTTTTTTTCCAATCGTTAATATCATTTATGGGGTCCTGTTCCGACCTAATATTTCTCAAAGTCACCCAATCTGTAAATTTGACTTTTCTCTTATTGATCACCCGTGGGTCATTGCCAACGATAATCTCTAAAGTTCTATGATCACAACCTAGGTCTTCCTGGTATTGCACCACGTGGCGGGGGTGGACTGCTGACCAGGGTAAGATCTGGCATCTTGTCTTGAGATACGCTATTTCCTTTCCTCATTGGCGGCATTGGGTCCATGATAAGTATCAGCTCATGTTGTTGAATTTCGTTCCACAAATTTCTGCCCTTAACCTGGGTGAATTTTTAACTCTATGCCTTATGATGTGCATTAAAGTCGCCCAAAATCAATAGTAGACCGTTTGCTGAAATAACCTTTGTTTTCGTGAAAATATCACAAAGTTGATTTTGCGCTGCCTGGGGGAACTATACACATTCAGGATAAAAAGACTCTTGTCTTTGCGCTTGCGAGGCAGGAGTTCGACTAAAACGGGATCGATCTGCGAATTCCCCGTCTCGTGCTGCAATTTCGTAATGTTTCTCTTTACAAAGGTCGTAACATTGGTATAATTACCCGACCCGGCAAACGATTTGTAACCTGCTAATTATGCATTTTTTCCCACACTCCGGGATCGCAATATCCTCCAGTTGATCGGCGTTGGTAAGAAAAGATTGTAAAACCACACGTTTGCGCGAGAAACCCCTACAGTTTTACTGCCAAATTGTATTACTGCAAGGGTGCAGAGCCATCATGGTTTAGCTAGAGTACTTGGCATAGTCATTCAATCTGTCGGTCCCTGCTAGCAAATTCAGCCTTAATTTGCTCAATAGCGTTACCTACTTGTTTGATCTCTTCTGGTACAGCTTGGAGCATACTTTGTATTGACTTTGTTTCCACCTCAAGCGCTTCAATTCTCGCTCCGTTATTTTCTCCAATTTCAGTTTTTTTAGCCCATTTCTTCTTTAAGGGCAGTTGGTTTGCTACCTGAGGTGTTTCCAGCACCTGCCCTGGTTTACTGTTTAGATGAGCCTTAATCTCATCAAGCTGTTTTCGTAATTTCGCATTTTCTCCTGTATTATTCTATTATGCTTTTAAGAGCATTAATCATGTCTGTATTAGCATCCTGGGAGACCTTAGTTACCCAACCTACCTGTGGTCCTGTGAATTTTGACTTCTCCTGGGCACAATCACCACCATCATGGGGTGCCTTGTGAGAAACTCCCGGCTTCTCCAGTGGTGGTAATCGGGGGAAGGATTCCCAGCGCCCTCTCGATCTTCTGCAATGATTGGATTCGCGCCTCGAACAATCTTGAAGCCCGTCTGTCCTGCTCTGCCACTGTGTGTCCTCTCCAGCCTTGCGTCATGCTTCTTGCTTCCGCGCTTCTTCAAGCTTCATTTCCCACTGTCGCTTCTTCACTATATAAGGTGTCCGAAAAAGTTCTTCACACCTTTTGTATCCAGTCACGTGCTCCTTGCCACACAGACGGTACCTCAGTGTACATTCATGGTCCTTGGGTGGGGAGGCCACCCCACAACCTCTGCATTTTTCGTGCGGGCTATCACATACGTCAGATCGATGTCCCAGCTCACCACACCTGTAACACACTTCATATCTCTTCTTGTAGAGAAAACATTTCATGGGCGTCCCAAAGCAGATCATCCATCTCGGCACGTAGTCGTCAACAAAGGTGATGATTACCGAAGTGGAGTTGCCCACCCTTCGCACACCAAGAATAGGACGATTCTCTTCGTGTGAGAAAGCCAGTTCCGATTCCCTCTCAGAGAGTCTGATATCAAGTCCACGTACCACTCCTTTGCCACTGCTTTCAGGCGCAGCCATATATGTATTCACCTTGTACACCTTGCCGTCGAGCTTTATGACTTTCAGGTAAACAATTTCTTGGCATCATCCTCCCTCGGCGAGATGTGTATCAACGTTCCTTGCTTGTCGTTCACAACGATCCTGTCCTCCTCCCGACCTATCTGCCATGGAATGCCTGCTGCCAACCTTACTGCTTTACGAATCCCAGGTGCCAAGCGTCTGGAGAGCGTCAGTCCTTCTTTGGGCCTCATATTAACTTTGTGATCCGCGTTCGGAAGACGCGTTAGATGCGACGCTACTGACCGCTCCGCGAGCTTTTTTTCCGTCACTTTATATGATGGTCTCCCGCTTACACCATGCTTGTCGCCATTGAAGCCGGCCGGCACCATCCTGCCTTCTTTTCCGCATCCACTGCTGGTAGACGCCGCCCTGGTGGCGCCAATGCATTCTCGTTGTTGACTCTCCTGGAGCTCCGCCACACGTTTCGACACTTTAGCCACCCAGTCTAAGCTTTCCAATTCGATGTATAAACATTCGTTTTAGGGAGCATCTGTCTTCCTAGCAGGGAAGACCCCTAGCGCACATGCCCATGCACTGCGCTGAGTGTCAGTGTGAAGCGCAATTCTCCGCAACGAAGGTTTTGTTCAGAAACCACGATCGCAAGACACCAGAACTTTCCGAGGCCTACCACAGTAACGCGAGGGCTTCCATGTGCGTGAGCAATGCTTCTTGGCCTTATTTTGACCGAGGGATGGGCTCAAAACTAGTCAACTAAGCACGCATCAGATGGCACGCATTATGAATAAGGCATGTGGTAACCCATACATCTGCAATGAAGACAACCTGCTTATACGGCCGCCAGGCCTGGAGACCACCAAGGACGCCAAGCATGGAGACCATCAAGAATTGGCAGAGCCTTCGAAGTCTACGTTTTGGCTCAAAAAACTATGCAGTGATGGCTTACGCAGCCACGTCGGACAACTCGTGCAAGTGTGTGATTCATGGACTGAATGCCGGGACCATGCCAACCGACTTACTAACCCATCTTCAGGTGCGTTCCCAAGTAATGAAAATATTTTATGCCAGAATGCTTCCAAAATCCCAAAGTGCCGTCATTACTTTCGAGGGCAAGATCGTCCCGCGCTATGTTTACTACTACGTCGGTGGGACACGTTGCTACCTCTATCGATCATCGCGGCAAGTTTGTTATATATTGCCACGTTCCATTTCCCAAGCTTTTGTTATCGTTCCGAAACACCACACGATTCTCGGCGCAAACTGCGCCTGCAGGTTTCGAGAAGGTTCCGGACTGTAGTAGATCATTTCGATAAGATCACGCCCACTGTGCGAACGGTACAGATTGTTCTGGAACCTACGCCACCGCCAGCGATAACTCTAGAACATTCGACGGCAAGGGTATAAATGCCGACGCGCTTCGCCGCTTGTCAGTTGTTGATCGAAGGCCGACGCTGCGTTCGCCACTATCAGTCCGAGACTGCTATCTGTGCAAGACTGCTGCTGTAATTAGACTTTCCATTTACCGGGCACAAATTCGCCCAAATAAACAGTTAAATCCCAACACGAAGTTTTCTGTCTTCGGCCACGTCACGACCCCGTGACATCTGGTGGAGGTGCTGCTTTGTTCATGTACCGGACGCCCCCGTAGAGCCGTGAACCCAGCCCCCGTCTCGGAGAAGACACCGACGCCAACCAAGAGCAGCGAACGAGCCGCCGACAGCAAGGTCTCCCACCGGAGTACGGCCTTCTACAAGACAAGGCGCGGAAGACCAAGACCATGACCTCGACTGCAGCGACAATGACAACCGGAGCGTCCCAGCCCGCGATCGTCATTCATCAACCCAGGGAACCACCAACGTTCCATGGCTCATCGTTTGAAGACCCGGAAACCTGGCTAGAAACATACGACCATGTGGCCACCCTCAACCAATGGGAGAACGAAGAAAAGCTCCGTCGTGTGTACTTCTACCTGGAAAACACCGCAAGGACCTGGCTAGAGAATCGGGAGTCTACGCTCCGAACGTGGGATGTCTTCTGCGGCGCATTTCTGCAAACGTTCGCGAGCGTCGCTCGCAAAGAGAGGGCCGCTGCTCTACTCGAGACCCGGGTTCAGCTACCAAATGAAAAGGTTGGAATTTGACCCGCCTATTCCGTCACGCTGACCCAGACATTCCTGAGGAAAAGAAAGTTCGTTTCCTAATGCGAGGGGTCAAACAGGAGCTCTTCGCGGGACTAATGAGGAATCCACCGAACACCGTCCAAGAATTTGTATCCGAGGCGACCACCATCGAAAAAACGCTGGACATGCGCACCAGACAGTATAATCGTCGCCTGACTCCAGAACGCGCTGCTACTCAAGCCGGTGACTCCGACGACCTGCGTGAAACAATCCGAGCGATCGTGCGGGAAGAGCTGCGCAAACTGTTGCCTTCGGCGCAGCCACAAGTGGATTCCATCGCCGACATTGTGCGAGAAGAAGTCCGGCAATCGCTTCGAATTCCCGAAACACCGCCGCCCGAGCCAGAAACTATGAGCTACGCCGCTACAGTGTGCCACAACGCTCCTCCCCGTCCACGCCAAAACGCCGCCCCGTCGCAATTCCGTCGCCAGACGCCACCACAGCCACCACCCCCACCGACGTCCTACCGTTCCCCAGCGGGCCAGCGCAGTGCACCGAGGAAAACGGACGTTTGGCGTGCACCTGACAACCGCCCGCTCTGCTACCACTGCGGCGAGGCCAGGCACACATACCACCATTGCCAGTACCAACAGATGGGACTGCGTGGCTTCGCCGTCAATGCACCGCGTCCGCAGCCAGGAGATCGGCCACGTGACATCGCCGACTACCTGGCAGGAACTCAATGGACACCACGAAGTCCTTCCCGTTCGCCGTCGCCCAGCCGCCGCATGTCACCGCACCTCCGGCAGTACTCTGGCCCAACGCGGGGCCGGTCTCCTAGGCCGTATCCGGGAAACTAAGGGCAGCAACCGATGGAGGTGCGGTTGCTGTGCGACGAACTACCGAAGATCCTCCGACGACGACGCTGCCGCGACGGAGCTTTTTGAACACAACACCAACCAGGCAAAGCTCTGAAGGCAAAAAGCTCACTTACCGAAGGTGGCCAGACGACGCAACATGAAAGCAGCGGAACAAGTCGACGCAGCCGTGACCCGACGCCACGCCCTAACAGTGATGCGAGACGGCGAACCAGCGACCTCGACTTTCTTATCGACGGCCACAGCGTGACTGCTCTCGTCGATACTGGAGCCGACTATTCAGTCATCAGTGGGTCGTTCGCCGCAAAGTTAAAGAAAGTTAGGACAGCTTGGAAAGGCCCTGAAATCCGCATAGCCGGAGGTCATCTCGTAACGCCTGCAGGAATCTGCACAGCGAGAGTCACCATTAACGGCCGTATTTATCCTACAGACTTCGTAGTCCTACAGCGTTGCTCGAGAGATGTCATCCTTGGCATGGACTTCTTATGCCTCCATGGTGCTGTCATCAACCTAAAAACAAGGTCGATAACGTTATCCACAGAAGAAGCACTACCGCCACGCACGCCGTCAGGACACCATGCCTTGAATGTGCTGGAAGAACAAGTCACCATTCCGCCTCGCTCAAGCGTCATTATTTCAGTCGGCGCTCCTAAATCACCTGACTTGGAAGGCGTCGTTGAAGGCAGTCAGCATCTGTTGGTCACCCGAAATATTTGCGTCGCAAGAGGAATTGCAGAGCTGCGGGGAGGCAAAGCAACGGTTATGCTCACGAATTTCAGCAATGAGTACAAACATGTGAACAAAGGAACAACGGTCGCATACATCGAAGAAATTGTCGAAGCCACCAGTGCTTTCGCCCTCGCCGATTCTGCGGAACCTGCTCACAGGAACCAAGCCCCTCCCATAGCTTTCGACGTCAGTCCCAGACTTCCAAACGATAAGCAAGAACAGCTCAAGGCCCTGCTCCTGCAATACGAAGATTGCTTTTCGTCGTCATCGAAAATTCGGCAGACCCCAATCACGAGACATCGAATCATAACCGAAGAAAATGCCAGACCACTTCGTCAGAGTCCGTACAAGGTTTCGACGCGAGAACGTAAGGCCATGAAGAGACAAGTTGATGAAATGCTGCGAGATGACATTATCCAGCCATCCAAGAGTCCGTGGGCATCCCCCGTGGTGTTAGTAAAGAAAAAGGACGGGACCCTACGTTTCTGCGTCGATTATCACCGCCTGAACAAAATCACAAGAAAGGACGTGTATCCTCTCCCACGAATAGACGACGCACTTGATCGGCTCCATAACACCAAGTACTTCTCGTCGATGGACCTCAAGACTGGCTATTGGCAAATCGAAGTCGACGAAAGAGACCGAGAGAAGACGGCGTTTATAACACCGGACGGCCTCTTCGAGTTTAAGGTGATGCCCTTCGGCCTTTGCTCAGCGCCTGCAACATTTCAACGCGTTATGGATACAGGACTGGCAGGATTGAAGTGGCAGACTTGCCTTGTGTACTTGGACGACGTCGTCGTGTTTTCCTCGAGTTTAGACGAGCATCTTCGGCGCCTTGAAGCTGTACTTCAAGCCATCAAGACGTCCGGACTCACACTGAAACCAGAAAAGTGCAGATTTGCGTATGAGGAGCTCTTGTTTCTTGGGCACGTTATCAGCAAGTTTGGAGTTCGTCCCGATCCACGGAAAACAGCCGCCATCGCCGACTTCCCACCGCCCACTGACAAGAAGGCCGTGCGCCGATTTCTGGGTTTGTGCGCCTATTATAGGCGGTTCGTGAAAAACTTCGCCCGCATCGCCGATCCTCTCACTAACCTTACCAAGGCCGACGCGGAGTTCAAGTGGGAAACGCCACAGGAACACGCTTTCCAGGAGCTTAAACATCGCCTCCAGGCGCCTCCGTTACTTGCCCATTTCGACGAATTCGCCGAGACGGAAATACATACTGACGCAAGCAGCGTAGGTCTTGGCGCCGTTCTTGTGCAGAGGGCTGACGGACTTGAAAGGGTTATTAGTTACGCCAGCCGATCGCTATCCAAAGCAGAAGAAAATTATTCCACAACAGAAAAAAGTGCCTCACCATCATCTGGGCTACGTCGAAATTTCGCCCCTACCTCTACGGCAGGCCCTTCAAAGTTGTGAGCGACCACCACGCCTTGTGTTGGCTAGCCACCTTGAAGGACCCTTCAGGTCGCCTCGCATGGTGGAGCCTGAGACTTCAAGACTATGACATTACTGTCATTTACAAGTCCGGCAAAAAACACTCCGACGCTGACTGTCTTTCTCGTGCGCCTGTCGACCAACCGCAACCCGATGACCCGGATGACGACTACTTCTTGGGAACGATAACTACCGACGACTTCGCTGAACGACAGCGGGCCGACCCGAAACTTAAGGCCCTAATAAAATACCTTGAAGGCAGGACCGCCGAAGTCCCGAAGGTATTCAAGCGCGCACTTGCGTCGTTCTTTCTACGAAACGGTCTTCTACAAAAGAAAAACTTTTCACCGCTTCGAGCTAAGTACCTTTTTGTGGTGACTTCAGCTCTGCGACCAGAACTCCTGCAGGCCCTGCATGACGATCGGACGGCAGGGCACCTCGGTGTTTCCCGCACGCTCGCGAGGATACAAGAAAGGTACTACTGGCCACGTCTTACCACCGACGTCACTCGTTATGTGAGGACGTGCCGGGACTGTCAGCGACGCAAGACACCGCCGACAAGGCCAGCGGGACTTCTGCAGCCAATTGATCCACCTTGACGACCTTTCCAGCAGATTGGTATGGACCTACTGGGGCCGTTCCCGACGTCGGCTTTCAGAAACAAGTGGATCGTGGTAGCTACCGACTACCTCACCCGCTACGCCGAGACAAAAGCCCTGCCAAAAGGCAGTGCAACCGAGGTAGCTAAGTTCTTCATCGAAAATATCGTCCTACGTCACGGCGCCCCGGAGGTCCTTATAACAGACAGAGGAACGGCATTTACTGCCGACTTAACTCAAGCGATTTTGGCATACAGCCAAACAAACCACCACCGGACGACAGCGTACCACCCACAGAACAACGACCTCACCGAGCGGCTTAACAAGACGATCGCCGACATGCTGTCAATGTACGTCGATGTCGAACACAAGACGTGGGACGCCATTCTTCCGTATGTGACCTTCGCATACAACACGGCGGTGCAGGAGACGACGCAGATATCTCCATACAAATTGGTCTACGGAAGGAGCCCGGCAACGACGCTCGATGCCATGTTACCCAACGTCACCGACGAAGAAAACCTCGATGTGAGCGAGTACCTTCAACGCGCCGAAGAAGTCCGACAACTTGCGCGTCTCCGTATCAAGAATCAACAGACGACCGACAGCCACCGTTACAACCTTCGACGACGCTTCGTGGAATACCAGCCCCGTGAACGTGTTTGGGTGTGGACGCCGATACGCTTACGTGGACTAAGTAAAAAGCTTTTGCGACGGTACTTCGGACCGTACAAGGTGGTTCGACGTCTCGGCCCACTTGATTACGAGGTTGTCCCCGACGGCATCACGAACTCTCAACGACGCCGATTGCGACCTGAAGTCGTCCATGTCGCGGGCCTCAAGCCGTTTCATGCACGTTAACAAACTGAAACAGTGTTTTTTGTATTATTGTTGTATTGTAATTTATTCATTGTAATTTTTTGCATTATTATTGTACCTTCATCTTTAGTTAAAGCATCGGGACGATGCCTTTTTTTCAGAAGGGGCAATGCCACGTTCCATTTCCCAAGCTTTTGTTATCGTTCCGAAACACCACACGATTCTCGGCGCAAACCGCACCTGCAGGTTTCGAGAAGGTTCCGGACTGTAGTAGATCATTTCGATAAGATCACGCCCACTGTGCGAACGGTACAGATTGCTCTGGAACCTACGCCACCGCCAGCTATAACGCTAGAACATTCGACGGCAAGGGTATAAACCGACGCGCTTCACCACTTGTCAGTTGTTCATCGAAGGCCGACGCTGCGTTCGCCGCTATCAGTCCGAGACTGCTATCTGTGCAAGACTGCTGCTGTAATTAGACTTTCCCTTTACCGGGCACAGGTTTGCCCAAATAAACAGTTAAATCCCAACACGAAGTTTCCTGTCTTCGGCCACGTCACGACCCCGTGACAATATGCTTCAAGCCTGGGCATAGGGCAGACGTATTCCCGACACCAGACGCCGTTGTCAGCTCAAATTGCAGCGAGCCAGTCATAGAGGACGGACACACCTGTGAGCCCTGGTGTGCGCTATGCAAGGAAGCGCACCCTACGTGTGCAAAGGAGTGCAAGAAACGCCCCAGGACACCGAGAAGCCCACGATCAAGAACAAAAGAGCAGACGGCCGCCAGAGCACAAGGCGCTAATGGACGCTTCCGGGCATGGAAACGCTGCTTCCGCAGAGATGGTAGCTCACTATCCAGGCTTCTATCAGCATCAAAACCACGGTCATGGTCGAGTTTGGTGTCCAGGAGCCACCAGGCTCCAGAAATTCAAAGAAGCAGCAGAAAAAACCCGTCGCCAAGAAGGAAAGTACGGTGAGCAGGAAAGCGCCTTTTTCCACTGCCTCTCCCACTGCTCAAAGGACACGAATACACAGACAGTATTCGTCAGCTAGATTGGCAGTGCGCCACCTAACGACGAAGTAAATGAATGAAGGCAGACTATTCAGACACTCCGGGCAGAAAACGGCGAACTACGGCAGCAACTAAACGATCTCATAGATGAACTGAAGGCCCTAAGAACAGGACAGACCAATGCTAACCCCCAAACAGACTTAACTCTGACAGCTACTATAGGGTGCCAGGAATTCACAACTACCATGGCTGCTATGAAAAAAAAGCCCTAGCAAACCTCAGCAACCTCATCTTTAACATCCAAGATGAGGCGCGCAACGATAGAGAACGTGTGGTGCAACTCACGGCCATGAAATCCAGAGGCAAACTCTTTGCTCGGCGAACACCTGAGCATGGTGAGCCGCCGTAAATGATTGGTTAAGTTAGAAACTTTTGAAATATAGCAGTGGATCTGTTGTGGAATCCACCGAAATCAGGGTCTTCTGAATCAACACATGAATAAATGCACAACTCCACCTGACATCATCGCCCTCCAGGAAACCGGCTGCTCACCGAAACTCACTGGCTTTTTGGTTTATGAGGGTCTTGGCCAAAGTAAGGTCGCTACTCCGGCTGCCAAAGCGGTCACTGCAATTAGACATAACTTCGATGCTACAGACATTGAACACGTTCTCAGTGAAATTATAATGAAGAAGAGAACCGTCGAAAGCATATTTCTCCTCAATATCTACAGCCCACCCAGCCAGCGGAAAACCAACTTCAGCTCCTTTCTGCGCAAGGCAGAACAAGCAGCAGACAAAAGGGTCTTGTCATCCTTGGATACTTCAATGCGTGTCATAAGAGCTGGGGATGTGTGAAGGAAACTCAGAAAGGCAGGGATTTGGCCAGAGAAGCTGATCACAGAAGGGTAAGCCTCATTACAGACCACACTCAGTCAACGCGAGTGGGGAATAGTATCAACTGAGATAGGTGCCCGGACTTGGCGTTCGTTTAAGGGGTCAGGGAGGCCCAATGGAAAAACGATGGAGAAACGCTTGGCAGTGACCACTGCAATATGCTTGTCGAGATGTAAACTCTCCCAATTAAGAAACCACTTCACCTGGCTCGACTTACAGACTCTAAAGCTTTTAGAACACAAGGGCAGAATTTGAGGACAAAGAAATTGCGGACATCGAGAGTTGCGTCTCGGGAGTCAAGGCAGTCTGGAAACGATTCACCCGAGAAGTTACCCTATCTACAAACACGCCCAAGGTGGACAAGCATCTCCTACACCTCTGGAACGCCAGCCGGGGCTTATTAGGAAGATGGAAGCAGCAGAAACTCAACCACAAACTGAGACTTAGGATCACCGAAGTCACCTGGGAAGACAAAGAGTATGCGACGGAGCTGTCAAGGCGCAACTGGGACCAAAAATGCAACGAGCTACAGGTTCAGTCGAGTGCATAATTTTAGGGACCATGGGAGCGCGTGCCGAGGCACGTCGCTGCGCCTTCTGGCAGCAGCATGGCTCTGTCCAGGAGCGCGTAGTGCGCACGCTCGTTCAATATCACCCGACAGCCTGCCTTTTCGCTCGTTTTAACGGCGCGCCTCTCGAAACGATGCGGACGGTGCAAGGTGTCACTTCTGTAGTCCCTGTGAAGACAATGAAAAAAGCCGAGCGCTAATGTGACGACAGCACAGCATTTGCGGGTTTCGGCGTGCTGCACATAGTACACGTTACTCCTAGGTGATTATCGCTCGGGAATACTGGTGCTTGCACAGTGACTGCAGAAGTGGCACCTTGCGCCGTCCGCATCATTTCGAGATGCACGCCGTTGAAACGAGCAAAAGGGCAGGATGCCGGGTGATATGAGACGAGCGTGCGCAGTACGTGCTCCCGTACAGAGCCGTCCAGCCGCCAGAAGGCGCAGCGACGCGCATTGGCACGCGCTCCCGTGGTCTCTAAAATTATGCACTCGACTGTACATTGGGTTGGAAAAGGACACGGGCCTTGCTGAGGGCCCTCATAGACGCAACCGCGACCAAGACTGAAACTTGTAAGACGACCCAAAAGATTGCACACCAATTCGAAGGCACAGAGTGGAAACTGCTAGAACACGTCATCATCATCATCAGCAGCAGCATGACTACTACTAATGCAGGACAAAGGCCTCTCCCATGTTCCGTCCGTCAACTCGATCCTGTGCTTGCTGCTGCCAAATTATACCCGCAAAATTCTTAATCCCATCTGCACACCTGACCTTCTGTCTCTCCCTAACCCGCTTGCCTTCTCTAAGAATCCAGTCAGTTACCCTTGATGACCAGTGGTTATCCAGTCTACGCGCTACGTTCCCGGCGCTTGTCCATTTCCTCTTCTTGATTACAACTATGATATCCTTTACCCCCGTTTGTTCCCTAATCCACTCTGCTCTCTTCTTGTCTCTTGAGGTTACTCCTACCACTTTTCTTTCCATTGATCGCTGCGTCCTCCTCAATTTAAGCTGAACCCTCTTTGTAAGTTTCGAGGTTTCTCATCCATAGCTAAGTACCGGCGAGATGCAGCTAAGTACCGGCGAGATATACTTTGCTCTTGAGATATAGTGGAAATCTACTTGTCATGATTTGAGAGTGGTTGCAAAATGTGCTCCACCTCATTCTTATTCTTCTAGTTACTTCAATCCCGTTGTTCTGCTCCGTGGTTATTACCTGCTTTAAGCAGACATAGTCTTTTACAACTTGAAGTGCTTTATTACCTATCTCGAAGCGCTGATCTCTTCCGAGGTTGTTGTATCTTACATTCGTTTTCTTCAAGATAAGTTTAAGACCAACTTTCGGCTTTTCTTGACTAACTCTATAATCATGAGTTGCAATTCATCCCTTATTTACTCTGGAATGCAATGTTATGGACGAAGCGCAGGTTACTAAGGTGCTCTCTATTAACTGTTATGTCTAACTGTTCTCATTCTAGGCCTCTGAAAACCTCCTGTAAGCACACGGTAAATAGCATTGGGAAGATTGTATTCCCCTGCCTTACACATTTCTTTATTGGCGTCCTGTTGCTTTCTTTATGAAACACTATGTTAGCTGTTGATCTCCTGTAGATTTCTTCGGGGGTGCTTACATGTGCTTCGTTAACGCCCTAATTCCGCAGTGTCTGCATGAGTGTGGATATTTCAACTGAATCAAACGCCTTCCAGTAATCTATGAAGGCTGTGTATAGTGAATGGCTTTTTTTCTATTACCTAATTGATAGTACTAATGTGGTCGATTGTTGGGTAGCCTGTTCGAAATGCTGCTTGTTCTTTTGGTTGATTGAATTCTAACGTTGTCTTAATTCTGTTAGCAATTACCTTTGTAAATACCTTGTATACTACGGAGAACAAGCTGATCAGCCAGTAAATCTTCAAGTACTTGTTATCTGTTTTCTTTTGTATTAGGATCATGTTAGCACTCTTGCAAGACTCTGGTACTCTTCCCGTCAGGAGGGAACCTCGTAAACAGGGTGGCTGATTTTTCTAACACATTCTGCTCCTCCATCTTTCAGCAGATCTGATGTTACCTGGTCCCCACCAGCAGCTTTACCTCTTGCATGCTCTCCAAGGTTTTTCTGACTTCTTCTATTATTACTGGCGGGGTGCCATCTGGGTTATTGCTAGTTCTTATAGTATTAAGGTCGGAGTTGTTTTGAGTACTGTACAGTTCTCTGTAAAACTCCTCCGCTATTTTAACTAGACTATCCATATTGGTAGTTATTTTGCCTTCTTTATCCCTTAGTGCATACATCTCATTTCTGCCTATCCCAAGATCCCTCTTCACAGCTTTGACGCTTCCTCCGTTTTTCAAAGCGTGTTAAAATCATCCCATGTTACAACTTGCTACATCGGATACCTTACGCTTATAATCAACTTCAAAAGCTTTGCCAGTTCTATTTTGTCTGTTGTACTTCAGAATTTCATTCTTTGACGCTTTTTAATGAAAATCTTTGTCTCCTGAGACAGCTCGTCAGTGTCCTGTCTAAGTACCGTACCTCCAACTTCCACTGCACATTCAGTAATGATACTCGTCAGACACTTCATTCACTGCGTCAACGCTAAGGCTGGTTTCCTCGATAAGAGCCGAGTACCTGTTCTGAGGTGAGACTCTGAATTCTTCTACATTTCATCTCAGTGCTAGCTCAGCAGTTTCTGTCGTTCCTTCTTCCAGTCTAGGGGAATGCGAGAACATACCATTCTATGATCACTGCACCGCACCTTGCCAAGCACTTCCACGTCCTGCACGATGCCTGTGTTTGCACTGATTATAAAGTCTATTTCGTTCTTACTTTCACCTTTAGGGCTTCTCTATGTCCACTTACGGTTTTCTCGATTTCGGTAGGTGGTATTCAAAATCCGAAAATTATTGCGTTCTGTAAATTGTAGTAGTAGCTTTCCTGTGGCATTTCTAGCACCGGTGCCATAATCTCCCACTGCCTGGTCTCCATCCTGCTTTTTCCCTACTATTGCTTTAAAGTCTCCCATCAGTATAGCATACTGTGTTTTTACCTTACTCATTGCCGATTCCACATCTTCATAGAAGCTTTCAACTGAAGCGTCATCATTGCTGGATGTAGGTACGTAAGCCTGTACCTCCTTCATCTTGTATCTCTTATTAGATTATTTACTTCTACCACCCTTTCATTATAGCTATAGTATTCCACTAAGTTGCCAGATATGTTTCTGTGAATACGGAACCCCGCTTCCAGTTCCCGTTTCTCAGCCATGTCCCGATAATAAAGGGCGTGCCCATTCTGTAGCAACGTAAAGGCCACATCTGTCCTCTTAACCTCACTGAGCTCCATTATATCCTACTTAGCACCATTTAGCTCCTCGAATAGTACAGCTAGACTTGCCTCACTAGATAAGGTTCTAGCGTTAAACGCTGCCAAGTTTAGAACACATCAAGCAGCGCTATATTGGCGATACAACGAAGTTGAACTGCAGACTGGCATACACTGGTGAAGCTAATCCCGCTCTGGACGAACCCATTACCAGAGAAGGCGTTGGACATGCTATGCTGTCGGGAACAAAGAACAATACGCCAGGAAAGGATGGCATAAGCAACGCTATGATACGGAACCTCGATGACAAATCTATCACAAGGTTTACAGAATCCATAAAAACATTGGGAACAGGGTGCCGTTCCAAACGACTGAAAAAGTGCGGAAACAATAATGATTCCAAAGTGTGGAAGGGCTCCGAGCTCCGAAAATTTAAGACCAATGCCGTTGACCTAACGTTTGGGAAACGTATACGAGATAATCATGCTTCAGAGGCTGGAGACCTACCTGGAAGGCAACAAACTCATGCTGCACACCATGTGTGGCTTCCACTAATGCCTCTCAACACAGGACGTCCTCCTACAAGTCAAGGAGGAGGTGCTTTCCGATGTCCAAGAGTATGGCGAAAACGTATTACTTGCACTAGATCCAAAGGCTGCTTTCGACAATGTCAGTCATAAGACTGTGCTAGAGGGGCTTGGCAAATTAGGTTGTGGAAAGAAAACAACACACAACTACATCAAAGCTTTTCTCAGTAATAGAACCACCACAATTGGTATAGGAGGCGTCCGCACTGATACCTTTAATACACCCACAAAAGTTTCTGCGATATCGCTGATGCTGTTCAACATCGTTATGATCGGTTTAGCTTGGAACCTCGAAAACATTGAAACACTTAGATATGCCATCTACGCAAACGATATTACAATCTGGGTGGCAAGATGATCTCTAGGACAATACAATATCTTCTGCGACGGGCAGCAGATACAGTACACGACTACGTGCGTCAATGCAGCCTCGTCTGCTCTTCGCAGTAATCAGAAGTCCAGAGGGTCTACATACGAGGATACGATCTGAAAAACTCCATAGACGTCTGTAAAATAAGGAAAAAAAATTCCAGAAGTGCTCCAAATGAAGATTCGCGGCATGTGGATACAAAGCAACTGTCGATTAGACCACACCATCAGACAGCTGTCAAACAATACAGCTCAGATCACGAGGCTAATCACCAGAATCTTTAACAGAATGCAGGGTGTCAAGGAGGAGGACACTTGTAGGCTTGCACAAGCCCTCGTGGTCAGTTGGATTGTATGCAGTGTCTCCTACCAAACACCACTCCCACAGAAAAAAGAACACATAGAAGACGTCCTTAGAAAAGCCTACAAATGCGCCTTTGGTATACCGGTCAGCACCTCGACAGAGAAACTCCTTAAACTCGGGATAAACAACACAGTGCAAAAACACATCGAGCCGCATCTTCTTGCGCAGAAAATTAAAATAGTGCTAACTGCTACGGGCAGGTACACGTTGCAGACAGTGAGCATGAGAATTGCTTGCGGAGAAATCAATAACACACGAGCATATCAAGAGACATTCGGTAGATTATTGAAGTCAGCCCAATACCTCGGAACATGTATCCAAAAATCCTTAAGGCTTGAAGAGAAACCAGATCTGAAGCGCAAAAAAATTCCAAGGCGAGAACTGGCGTATTGCACGTTGACGCTACCAAATTAAGGGAGCGCTCCGGGACATTTGTAAGCGTTGTTGATCACCAACTTAGGGAAGTCAACAGCGGTTTGATGAGAAGCGACAACATCCTTGAGGCTGAGGAAGTAGCTATCGAGCTCGCCATCACGCACCAGAGCGAAGAGTCTACTTCAGAAATAGTTACTGACTCGCAAGAAGCGTGTCGATGGTACAGCAGTGGACGCACATCAAGTGATGCTTCCGCATATTCACAGGAAGAAAAATCAATTTCTCGAGCTGCTCCATTACGTGGACACCATGCCATGACACTGTGACAGGGAACCAGCATGCCAACGCCATTGCCCGAGAATGGAACCAGCCACAACGATGAGCAACCAGCCACAGTTACTAGACGCTATGGAGCGATTTCAGGACACCAAAGGGCCCTGAGGAGGATATACTCCCCTCCACACAAAACCTCAGCAGAGAGCAGTCGGTTGCCTAGAGACAGCTGCAGACTAATACATACCCCAATTTGAGTCTTCTGAGTAAAATTTATCCGGGAAGATACGCCAACAAATGCCCGCTATGCAGAGAACACCTTCCTCTTTACCACGTGATATGGGCCTGCCAACACACACAGGTAGTGCCAAGAAACTGTACATCAACACCGTAGCAGTAAGAGGCTGCGCTGTCTCTCCAAGCCTGAAGAACAGCTCAGGCTGAACGGCAGAGCTTGCAAGATGGCAAAGGTCACAAGGGCCCTAGACTGAGGGCTCTGCCTTCAACGGAAAAAATATTGCCGTTGAAGAATAAATGGAAAAAAGTTTACCATTTATTCTCTGGCACCCCATGTTGTGAAAATGTGTGAAATAGCGCGTCAGAAGCAGCCCTTGCCGTTAGTGAATGGATGCATACTACTTATGGCCATCTGGTGCGTAAATTTACGACAAAAAGAGCGTAGTGGTGACCTCTAGCCAAATGGTGTACCATAGGGCCAAAGCAGTCCACTTTAATTATCTGAAACGGCGCGATGGGCCTAGCCTCGGGCGTTATTGGAACACTATCTATCTGCCTCATAGGAGATTTCACTTAGCATTCATGGCACGATCTGCAATACTTCTCTACGTCTCACGACATCTGCGGCCAGTAAAATGACATTTTCACCCGTTGTAGTGTTTTCCGCTCTCCTACTTGACCTGCTAGTGGGGAATTGTGAGACATTTTCAGCACTTCTTTGTGCTTGTGCGTTGGTAGCACTAGCTGCTTGCAAGTGCGAGCCTCGAGGTGTTCCTGATGATACAATAGTTCATCTTGAACGAGCATACCATGCGTTCAAACTTTTGCATGCGCCTAAGCATCTCGCAAAGCCGGGTCTGCTTCCTGAGCCTCACGAAAACTCCTGTTTGGTTTTGACAGGCTCAGAATCTTCACTGTTGACCTTCGCGGTTGTGACGCATGCAATCACCTGTTGTTCCTCGCATGCCTCACCCGACAGCTCTACCATGGCTTCGGTCTCCTCGACTGCTGAACACTCCTCTGACACTATGTCCCGTTTAACCCTTTCCTCGAGAAGATGTGCGTAATCATTTGGCGTGATCAGCGTGTTTGTGCTATCTAGCAGCTTATCCGTGATTAAAAAAAAGCACGACCTACTTTACCGCCTCGGACATCACGTAAGGACTTCCTTCAGTAGCTGTGTGTGGCAAGTCAGCCACCTCGGTGGTTACCTGTTGCCCGAGCGGCCCCGTCAACTTTATCTGTGGCCCCGTACCATTGTACTAATGTACCACTGCTTTTCTAATTACGCCAAAAATGTGCTCCTGAGTCTATCACGGCGTTTAATGATCGACTTGAGCTCTTAAGTGTTACCGTTTCCAATGCAGGTTTCTTCTGCTTTTTGCATTGGCACAACCTTTCTGTTGTTGCTATTACTGATTCGAAAGCAGTAGCCGTTAGTCTCGTGACCACTGGACCTTTTTGCTGTCGTATTGTTAGCCTAGTGCTTTGCCTTGCTCCCAAGCCCTAATTGGGGCAATTTCTGGCAATGTGGTCAGTTCCCTTGAACTCAAAACATCGCTATTTTTCATTTTACGCCCAACGGGGAATTTCTTCGGGTGATTTAGATTTCTGTTGCCACTCCTTGACATTCCCCTTCTTTTGTGCTGCCTTAAAATTTTCACTCTCTTCGAATCCCTCCGCAAACCTAGCTACCCCATTGGGTAGCAAAAAGGCCTCCTGTTGACTGCAAACAACATGCGCTCTCGCTTCCGGGCTCAAACATTCTTTCAAGTGATCCGCGACAACTAGCTGCTTGAGTTACTCGAACGTGCATACCTTTGAATTCTGAACATAATAGTCGAAATCATTCCAAAGGCGCATGGCAAACTGATCCCCGGACTCCTTTTCTCACCATTTCAATCCTGAAAATAACGTCGTGTACTCTGCCGCCGAAAGACTGCAACCCTTCAAAATGCTCGACTTAAGCTTAACGTAAGCTTCTCGCTTGTCTGCAGTCAGTGTGCACAGCAGCCCACGTGCCCTTTCGCTCAATGGTGGTAAAACTTGACCGGCCCACCATTCGCTCATAACTACATACAATTCGAGCATTGCTTCCACATCTTCGAACCACATTGGCACAAATGCCTCTTGGTTTGCCATTGGTGCCAGTACACCCTTTAATAATCTTGCAAATTTCAGAGGTCTTTCTTTCTGCAACCTTCCGCCAAGCGATACGCTGTCACCACCCTCGTTGAACTCGGCCCCCAAATGGACTCGTAGCCGCTGTATTTCTAGCATCAAGCGCTGCCTCACCCTTTCCGCTTCAGCAATTTTCAATTGCAGCTGAAAAAGCGCTAGCTGCTGTACCAACGCCGTATACGACGAACTACCACGATCTTTCGTGTGGTGAATCTCAACGCTTGCAGGTTTCCTGTCCCGTCCTCGTTCATTTCTGAGTTGTCCCTTTCTCTGTCTGGCATGTTGTAAAGCTTCATCATAGCCTGCACCCAACAGATAATAAAGAGTACCCGACTGAAGTAGCCTTGCATGGCGCTCTTTCTCCTCGGAATCTAGTGGACTAGCCTTGCTTCGTTGATCCCACGGCGTGGAAGTCAGTTGAAGGTGGTGTTCGTCAGTCTCGGCCGATATTGCTCCCCGTTCTTTCCCTCAGTACATTCATGCAGATCCTGCACGACTGCACCAGTAAAGTTCCGTTTTAGTTGTCCACTCGCCTCGCTGGTTGCGCGACATTTGCTGCTGCCGCTGAGGAAGCCGAAGACGAGATTTTTTCTCTGCTGGCACGTTGACGAAAGGACTGTCCGGACATCATTTATATAGAGCCGTTTATTTATTTCTTCTCTTCCTGTCCCTGCATCCCTGGTATTTATCCCCTAACTCCCCCCCCCTCATTCCAACACTCTTACCATCCACACGGAACACTGGAATGCATCTCTTCTCGATTCCCGGTTGGCTGCCGTTGAAGATGGCAGTCACGGAGTCCTTTCACCTGGGATCTTCCTTGAAGAACCACCGCCTCTCATCGCCAGTCGACTTCGTTCACTCCAGTTTCCGCAACGTTCAACGTCCGGCGTCGGCAAGCCTTGGGAACGCACGTCCCGGGTTCATGCCTGCAACGCTGGGCTGTCAGGCCATCAGTATATTAGGCATGTGTATCAATGCCAGCGCTGCCGCTGGTTTCGGTTGCCTACAGTAGAGCGCAAGTGCTCCTTCCACCCTTGCAGCCAGACTAAACTCTTGTCTCCCGTAAGGTACCACCACTAAGCCCCTTGGCGACGTGGATCTTCACGTCCTTTATGACCAACAGATAACTGCCGTTCCGCCAAGTAAGTGATGCCGCTTCCGTCATGGCGTGAGCTCACCGTCAGCGGGACGGTTAACAAGATGAAGGTATTCGGTGAACACACCAAATTCTAACCCAACACCATCTTTGTTCTCTACATTCAGGAACCGAATCCCGTACCGGGCAAGAAGCTCTGTATTGAGAGCCCTTTGCAGCACCTCTCAAAAATAAATCCCTTTCCAACAATGTAAAAACACATGATCTATAGTTTCTGGGAGCTTACAAATTAAGCAATGTGTGCTTAAACGTAAAAAGATTCCGTTTACCCCCAAAAATTTTGGCACCTGCCATTGTACCGGCATGCAACTAAATAAGAAACGTTTTGGTTACACTCTAAGGCAAAAGTTGTTGAAAGGGTGTGTGGTTCGTCCATTTGGGGACCAACAAGACTGACACAACCATTAATCTCTTTAAGGACTAACGGCACTGGGTCTAACAGTTAGCCCCCCCAGACGAGCTCAAGGGGCTTACATTTCATCCTCACATGTACACCCTAGTGAGTGACAGTTAGTTTCACGTTTCACCTCAAAAGACTAACATTTAGTCCTCACATTTGCCCCTTATAGAGCAACTGTTAATCCCCACACTTACACCTTACCGGGCAACCGTTAGTCCTCACAGTTACACCTTGCCGGACGAATACTTGATCCAATTAGATACTCCAATCAGATGGACCTTTTGTCCCCAGTTCCAACATTGTTTTTTGTTTATTTCCCACCAGGCCTAATACTTTTCTCACCTGTTTTTCTGCGCAGTGAGCAACGAATTGCACAGAAAGAACATGCAAAAAGTAGTTAGCAACCTATGTGTTGTCCGGACTCACACTGAAGCGTCCGGACTCACACTGAAGCCAGAAAAGTGCAGATTTGCGTATGAGGAGCTCTTGTTTCTGGGACACGTTATCAGCAAGTCTGGAGTTCGTCTCGATCCACGGAAAACAGCCGCCATCGCCGACTTCCCTCCGCCCACTGACAAGAAGGCCGTGCGCCGATTTCTGGGCCTGTGCGCCTATTATAGGCGGTTCGTGAAAAATTTCGCCCGCATCGCCAATCCTCTCACAAACATTACCAAGGCCGACGCGGAGTTCAAGTGGGAAACGCCACAGGAACACGCTTTCCAGGAGCTTAAACATCGCCTCCAGACGCCTCCCTTATTTGCCCATTTCGACGAATTCGCCGAGACGGAAATACATACTGACGCAAGCAGCGTAGGTCTTGGCGCCGTTCTTGTGCAGAGGGCTGACGGACTTGAAAGGGTTATTAGTTACGCCAGCCGATCGCTATCCAAAGCAGAAGCAACTTATTCCACAACAGAAAAGGAGTGCCTCGCCATCATCTGGGCTACGTCGAAATTTCGCCCCTACCTCTACGGCAGGCCCTTCAAAGTTGTGAGCGACCACCACGCCTTGTGTTGGCTAGCCACCTTGAAGGACCCTTCAGGTCGCCTCGCACGATGGAGCCTGAGACTTCAAGAGTATGACATTACTGTCATTTACAAGTCCGGCAAAAAACACTCTGGCGCCGACTGTCTCTCTCGCGCGCCTGTCGACCAACTGCTACCCGACGACCCGGATGACGAGTACTTCTTGGGAACGATAACTACCAACGACTTCGCTGAACGACAGTGGGCCGACCCGAAACTTAAGGCCCTAATAAAATACCTCGAAGGCAGGACCGCCGAAGTCCCGAAGGTATTCAAGCGCGCACTTGCGTCGTTCTTTCTACGAAACGGTCTTCTACAAAAGAAAAACTTTTCACCGCTTCGAGCTAAGTACCTTTTTGTGGTGACTTCAGCTCTGCGACCAGAACTCCTGCAGGCCCTGCACGACGATCCGACGGCAGGGCACCTCGGTGTTTCTCGCACGCTCGCGAGGATACAAGAAAGGCACTACTGGCCACGTCTTACCAAAGACGTCACTCGTTATGTGAGTACATGCCGGGACTGTCAGCGACGCAAGACACCGCCGACAAGGCCAGCGGGACTTCTGCAGCCAATTGATCCACCTTGCCGACCTTTCCAGCAGATTGGTATGGACCTACTGGGGCCGTTCCCGACGTCGGCTTTCGGAAACAAGTGAATCGTGGTAGTTACTGACTACCTCACCCGCTACGCCGAGACAAAAGCCCTGCCAAAAGGCAGTGCATTCCGAGGTAGCTAAGTTCGTCGTCGAAAATATCGTCCTACGTCACGGCGCCCCAGAGGTCCTTATCACCGACAGAGGAACGGCATTCACTGCCAACTTGACTCAAGCGATCTTGGCATACAGCCAAACAAACCACCGCCGGACGACAGCGTACCACCCACAGAACAACGACCTCACCGAGCGGCTTAACAAGACGATCGCCGACATGCTGTCAATGTACGTCGATGTCGAACACAAGACGTGGGACGCCATTCTTCCGTATGTGACCTTCGCATACAACACGGCGGTGCAGGAGACGACGCAGATATCTCCATACAAATTGGTCTACGGAAGGAGCCCGGCAGCGACGCTCGATGCCATGTTACCCAAGGTCACCGACGAAGAAAACCTCGATGTGAGCGAGTACCTTCAACGTGCCGAAGAAGCCCGACAACTTGCGCGTCTCCGTATCAAGAATCAGCAGACGACCGACAGCCACCGTTACAACCTTTGACGACGCTTCGTGGAATACCAGCCCGGTGAACGTGTTTGGGTGTGGACGCCGATAAACCGACGTGGACTAAGTGAAAAGCTCTTGGGACGGTACTTCGGACCGTACAGGGTGGTTCGACGCCTCGGCCCACTTGATTACGAGGTTGTCCCCGACGGCATCACGAACTCTCAACGACGCCGATCGCGACCTAAAGTCGCACATGTCGCGCGCTTCAAGCCGTTTCATGCGCGTTAACAAACTGAAACAGTGTTTTCTTTTGTATTATAGTTGTATTGTAATTTATTCATTGTACTTTCTAGCATTATTATTGTACCTTCATCTTTAGTTAAAGCATCGGGACGATGCCTTTTTACAGAGGGGGGCAATGCCACGTTCCATTTCCCAAGTTTTTGTTATCGTCCCAAAACACCACACCATTCTCAGCGCGAACCGCGCCTGCAGTTTTCGAGAAGGTTCCGGACTGTAGTAGATCATTTCGTTAAGATCACGCCCACTGTGCGAACGGTACAGATTGTTCTGGAACCTACGCCGCCGCCAGCGATAACGCTACAACATTCGACGGCAAGAGTATAAATGCCGACGCGCTTCGCCGCTTGTCAGTTGTTGATCGAAGGCCGACGCTCCGTTCGCCGCTATCAGTCCGAGACTGCTATCTGCTGCTGTAATTGGACTTTCCGTTTACCGGGCACAGGTTCGCCCAAATAAACAGTTAAATCTCAACACGAAGTCTCCTGTCTTCGGCCACGTCACGACCCCGTGACATTATTTTGCCTTCTTTATTCCTTAGTGCATACATCTCATTTCTACCTATCCCAAGATCCCTCTTCACAGCTTTGACGCTTCCTCCGTTTTCCAAAGCGTGTTAAAATCATCCCATGTTACAACTTGCTACATCGGATACCTTACGCTTATAATCAACTTCAAAAGCTTTGCCAGTTCTATTTTGTCTGTTGTATTTGAGACTTCCATGACTTGACGCTTCTTAATGAGATTCTTCGTTTCCTGGGAAAGCTTGCCAGTGTCCTGTCTAACTACCCTGCCTACAACTTCCACTGCACACTCCGTAATGATACTCGACAGATTATCATTCATTGTATCTACGCTAAGGTTGGTTTCCTCACTAACAGCCGAGTACCTGTTCTGAAGCGAGACTCTGAATTCCTGTACTTTCGTTCTCAGTGCTAGCTCATTGATTGGCTTCTTGCGTAACTATTTCTGCCGTTCCTTTCTCAAGTCTCAGCGAATTCGAGACCGTATTATTCTATGGTCACTGCATCGTACCTTGCCAACCACTTCCACATCCTGCATGATGCCCGGGCGTGCGCTCATTATAAAGTCTATTTCGTTCTTATTTTCACCATTAGGTCTCCTTCATGTTCACTTGCGGTTTCCTCGTTTTCGGTAGAAGGTATTTAAAGTCCGTAAATTATTGCGTTCTGCGAATTCTACTAGTAGCTCTCTTCTGGCGTTTCTAGTACCGATACTATAATCTCCTACTGCCTGGTCTCCAGCCTGCTTCTTTCGTACCTTTGCATTGAAGTCTCCCATCAGTATATTATACAGTGTTTCACCTTACTCAATGCCGATTCCACGTCTTCACAAAAGCAGCGTTGGCATTGTGGTTAGAGCATCCGCCTCGCATGCAAAATGTCCGTGGTTAAAATCCCGGTGCCGCGCAGGTCCCAACCGGATAAAAAAAACCGCGTGGTGATGAAACTGCATTAAGAGGCCTGGGGTGCGGCGTCACCGGCAAAACACCACCGGCAACGCACCCCCTCACCAGAGAAGGATCGGCCGCCCTGGTGCAGTATCTAGTACTAACTCCCACATGCATACGTCAAATAAACCACGGCCCTTAGTCCCCAGCAGCTGTGAAGCAACTGACCGCGGCGGTGGTCAGATCTGCAACGCAGCAGAGGGTGCTAAGAATCTGAATCTGGACAGGCCACCATTGGAACCTGAACTTTGCAACGTTTAACGCTAGAACCTTATCTAGTGAGGGAAGTGTAGGTGTACTATTCGAGGAGCTAAAGGGCATTAAATGGGACTTAATAGGGCTCAGTGTGGTTAGGAGGACAGATGAGGCCTATACGGTGCTACGGAATTGGCACGTCCTTTGCTATAGGGGCTTGGCTGACAGAAGAGAACTGGGAGTGGGGTTCCTAATTCACAGAAACATAGCTGGCAACATAGAGGAATACTACAGCATTATTGAAAGGGTGGTAGGTATCGTAATTAAACTGAATAAAAGATACAAGATGAAGGTGGTACAGGCTTACGCGCCTACATCCAGTCATGATGACGCTTCAGTTGAAAGCTTCTATGAAGACGCGACAAATAGAATATAATAAAGAATGATAACCTACTTGCCTTAGAATCCAGCGCTGTTTTCTGCCCTGAGTCGGACTGAAGTATATACCCAATAGGCCTGTTGTCTTCTTGGCTGCGATATCGACCTTCCCAACTGTTGCTGTCGTGTGTTGGTTGTGACTATCTTGAAGCCAGAGATATACAGCGCGGTGTGGTGACGTGTGGAGACTTGCTCCAGACTTCATGGGTACAGCGAAACGCAAAAGCAGCAGCCCACGCTCATCCAAGCGTACACACAAGCACCACGTCGTAATTATTAGATCATCGGATCCAGGCAGCCGTGTTCGAGAACTCCGAGCGCGACGCAACGCGAACCATCGCCGGCAAAATACGGTGAAAAACTGATCCAGCAGAATAGGAGAAGGAGGGCTGGTCACCTTGCAACGCTTTTCACGCTGCCTGCAATCCCCAGGTGGTTCAACCCTTTGGAGCGTGTTTGGAGATTAAGTGGTTTCGCGCGAAATGCATCCCTCTGTGGTTGCTCCTATACGGTCTATCCGTTCATCGCGCGCCCCTAGTGGGCACCATTACTCCTTTTTCGGGTAATTTTGCCTTAGAGTGTAGCCTGCACGTACACTTCTTTAACTCTCTTCAAAAAGTTGCTACCTGGGCTTTCACTGTTCAATTATATGCACAATGGCATAGGAAGGACAATGTTATCTAAAGCCAAACACAGTTCGTTTCGCGTAACGTTCGAAAGGTATTTTCTTAAAAAACGTGCACTTAGAAATCTTATACTAGGTATATTTCTTTGTATTAGCCTTCTATCCCTCTTACACAATGTCCAGTCTACACAACATACTCCGGCATATTTCTGCCCAGTCGCAATTAACATAGGACGCGCAGCAAGGGATAGGTGACATCTCAGAAAAAACGAAAACTCGTTAACTAGCTGCCATATAGATAGGTGAACTATTCCAAGTCCTCCGTCTTTTACTCGTCGAAACAAGTTAGTACGGCTGCTTTGTTTCCACCCTGAGGCCCACAGAAGTACGGCTAATTTATATTGGAACCTTTGCACGTTATTGCTTAAACAGTTTAGTACCGTAGTACCCAGAGTACGTACCAGAGCTTGCAAACGAAGAAGAAATTTCAGACGGCTGGTCTGGCAAAGATCAAGAACGCGCCTCCTTTCCATTTCGCTGCTTTTTCCTGTTTGTCCTTAATTTGGCCTTACTGGTTGCGATATGCCTAAAGCGGGACACCTATGTACTTGTTAGCGGTCGTTCCCCAGGGCACGTTAGCGAAGTGGTCTGGCTTCGTTGGCCACGATTCATGCACGAGTCCCAAACACTTCGGCCAGTGTACACCGATCCCCGTAGCTTGATTGCAAGCACGCACAGCTCCAACAGCCCATTTAATATATTTTGATCCCTTGAAAAAATAGCCACATCATCTGATGAGCGAGCAGCTTAACTTCGGCTGCCTGCAACTCACTACCATGAACTCTTTTGTCAATGATTATTTTCAAGCACAACGTATACACACACACACACACACACATATATATATATATATATATATATATATATATATATATATATATATATATATATATATATATATATATATATATATATATCACCCTGAAACTAGTGGTCTGACTGGCCTTTCTTCACCGAACTTTGTCCTACATGATCTCTATGTATGTTCAACCGGATCACGAAAACTGGGACACTACACTTCCTTTCGTCACGTTCGCATATAATACTGCCATACAGCGTACGACGAATTACAGCCCCTTTTTTCTCGCGTATGGCCATGTACCGACTTTTGTTCTGGACACCCACTTTTTGTCCACATATTCCGTTGCCATCTTCTTCTCTCCCTGAAGAGTTCGCCGCTCGCTTCACTTGCTGCCGTGAAATCGCCCGCGCCAACACTGCTACCATTCAGGACAAGAGAAAAATTGACATTGATGTAAAGCGTCGAGTTGTTCTGTTCCGCCCGGGCGACGAGGTCCTTTTGTGGGCAACTTTTTGTGCACCTGGGCTCTGCGAAAAATGCCTTCATCGATATCTCGGTCCATACACCGTCCTGGAACGAACAACCGAAGTCAACTATCGCGTTGCTCCTGTCAACGCGGCTTCTGATCGTCGTCGAGATCACACACGTCTATCGACTGAAACCATACATTCGGCGTCCCAACCCTTTCTACTATGCTGCCCTCTTTCACGAAGGGGGGAAAATTGTGTGAGCGCTGACTGTGCCCTTCATCTTCATCTGTATGACCAAACCATTGCAGTGATATTCATCGTATGTCATGTGGGCTGGGCCTCTTTGGCTCGTGCATCTGGATTGAAAAAGATAACCTGGTTACTGCCGTACCGAACGTGGTCTCATAATATATATATATATATATATATATATATATATATATATATATATATATATATATATATATATATATATATATATATATATATATAGGCAGGCATGGTGGTTGAGTGGCCGTAGCGTTCCATATAGTCCAGTAGATCCTCCATGAGCGGTCACAACGTGGTTTATTTTGACGTTTTGGCCTAGAGTCTGGCCTTCATCAGGATTAAAGGTACAGTTTGTTGGTGCTCAGCTTTATACAATCTCAAATCAGAGGGCAAGGAAAGAGAAAAAAAGACGGAAAAGAAAAAATAAAAACGTAAAAAAGGAAGAAAAGAAAAAGAAGAAAAAAGAAAAAAAAAGAAGAGAAAAATAATATACGGTGGACTCCCCTCGGGCGCCCCCCTTCCACTCTTCCTTCTACTTCCCCCTTCATCTCTCTCCCCTTTCACCTTTCTTATGTCAGCGGTCTGTGTATGCTTCCTTTCAATAACGCATTCCTCCCGACCAGACGGCGCCTCCGGCACTGGCGGTTCGGTGTGGGGCAAAAAAGAGCTTTTTTAGGAAGCTCTAAGCCTTTAACTACTCGGAGTCCCGTCAACATTTCGTCGTAGAAAGAGGGGTGCCGCGTATTGTGGCAGAGGCTGGTAAGCGGGCATTTTAGGAAGTTCTAAGCCTTTAACTACTCGGCGCCCCGTCAACATTTCGTCGTAAAAAGAGGGGTGCCCCGTATTGCGGCAGAGGCTGGTAAGCGGGCGCAATGCGAATTCCTTGCCCGCTACAGAATTACGCGTGTAGTGGGGGCCTCCCGGCTGTGTACAGGGTTGCTGTTGGGCATGTCATGCATAGAACAATTGATTTGGTAGTAAAGTAAAAACAGAAAGCAGACGACAGCTGCACCTAGGAAGAGTAGTTACACTTGGAATTGTTTTGGGTTGTCCAATGCCCTTCCCAGCTGCAGTGCCGTGAACTCAGTTACCATTTTCATTATTGCCGTTATTGTTTTCTGCATGCAGACTACTTGTGGGAATATTGTAATAGAACACAAGGCAGCAGAAAGGGGGGGAGTGGTATTGAGGCATTCATTCATAAAAGTACAGACTGGCAAAGGGTCAAGCAGGAGTGCAAGGAACATTTATGGCTAAAAGGGAAAGTGTCAGGGCAAATGACACTCCTTGGTTTCGTGTACTTGTGGACGGGAGCAAAGACCAGAGAACAAAACCAGACGATGGCAGAGTGTATATCAAAGGACATTCAGGAGTTAGGAAGAGAGTGCGAGATAATTATACTAGGAGATATGAATGCGCACATAGAAGATACAGATGGGTATACTGACTCAATGGCAAAATGATCATAAATATGTGTGAAAGGCATCATTTGATCATTTGCAACAGTACCGATAAGTGTGAAGGGCAAATAACATGAGAGGTAGGAAGGCTGCAGTTGACGATAAATTACGCACTGATGTGACATAGAATGTATGATAAGCTCAGGAGAATGCACATAAATGAAGGTGGATCCAGAGGTCAGGGTATAGATCATAAACGTATCAAGCTAAGTTTTAGAAAATCAGTGAAAGTGGGAAGGAGACAAGATGAGCAACTATTGGAAAATTCTTATTCAGAAAGGCAAATTGAAATAGCTACTAAACAAATTGAGAAAGTAATCACTGAGGATATTGAAACAGTGTGGACATACACGAATCTAATTAGACTGTTTGAGCTAGAGCTTCATAAGGCACGTGAAAAGTAACCCCGGAAAAGAAGACACAAACCAAAAAGCTGGTGGGATGATGAAGCTAAGATAGCCATAGCAAAACGTCAGGAAGCCTCTAGGGAACACAAACATGCTGAGCAGCGGGGTGAAATGAGAAATTTTTTTAAGCTGTCTTTCTAAGGGATGCATCCCTTCTGATCAATGACAAGATTAGAAAAAAGGGAGCTCAGTGGCTGGCAGAAGCACCTAAAAAAGATAAAAAGGCATCTGTTAAATTTGGGAACCATGTAAACTCCCTAAGAAATAAGACGAGCCTAGAACAGAGGTTTATACCTACAGCTCGAGGTGCTAGGCTAAAAGGGGACAAAGCTATTGAATATATAAGAACAAGGGTGACAGAAAAATTTCAGCACAGTGCTTTATACACCACAATAGGCAAGGATGAATCAAGTGGCGCAATTGCTCCATTATTACAACGAGTGTGGGAAACGGCTGAGAAGAGGCTTCCTAGAAGTACATCAACAGGCCCAGATGGCATTGCAATTATGCTAATAAAGATTTTAGGTCCGAAGTCTAAGCACGCTTTGAGAGAGCCAGTGGGCAAAACAATGATCTATTGTGAAATCTCCCTTTGATAGAAACGTAGCAGGATTAGCATAATCTATCAAGGAAAGGGGGGCAAAGCTGACACAAAAAACTACCGTCCTATAACAGTGACATCAGTGGTTTACAGGCTGGCGATGCAGATTATAAAGGAAAGACTGCAGGCTTGGATAGAGGATGAGGGGTGCTAGGGGAACTGCAGTATGGTTTCGGAAACACAGCAGGTTTGAAGACAATCTGTTCTCATTGACGCAGTGTATCAGTGTATCGAAATAGCAGAAAAGGAACACAGGCTCCTGTGGCTAGCATTTTTAGATATCAAGAGAGCGAACGATAGCGTGCTTCAAGGGGAATGGTGGGGAATACTGGACACACTAGGCGTAGAAGATGGAGTCACTAATCTTTAAAAAAATTCCATAAAAGTAACAAGAAACTTTTAAAGTGGTAAAAACAGGTATCCAAGCCTGCAGAGGTGAAACGGGGTTTAGGCAGGGGTGTCCTCTGTCACCCTAATTATTCATGATATACCTACAAGGATTAGAGGCCAAATTAAAGGGAAGTGGACAGGGCTTCAACCTCTTTTTCGTCAAACAAGAAAAACTCATTGAACAGGCACTGCTAGCATTGATGTACGCAGAATATATAGTGCTAACGGCTGACAACAAGAAAGATTTGCAGAGATTGATGGACATCTGCGGTAATGAGAGAGATAGGTTAGATTTCAGACTTAGTAAGAAAAAAATCAGCAGTCATGATTTTTAATTACAATGACGGTAGTGAGCATAGAATACAGAAGGTCGCGCTAGAGATAACAGATAAATACAAATATATGGGCGTATGAATAAGAAATGGGGTCGAGTACCTAAGGGAACACGAAATATACGTGATAACCAAAGGTAACAGGAATGCAGTGCTAATGCAAAACAGGGCACTGTGGAATTACAAAAGGTATGATGTTGTGAGAGGAATATGGAAAGGGGTCATGGTTTCCGGTCTGACATTCGGCAATGCGCTCTTGTGCACGAGATCAGAAGTCCAAGCAACATTAGAAATTAAGCAACGTTGAATGGGTATGCTTGCCTGAAGCGCTCACGAGAATACACCAAATCAGGGAGTACAAGGTGATCTGGGATGGATATCATTTGAGTGCAGAAAATCTAGCAGCAAGATAAAGTTTGAGAAGTGATTGAGAGAAATGGGGGAGGAGCATTGGGCTAGGAAGGTATTCAGCTACTTCTACATAAAAAATGTCGATACAAAATGGAGGAAGCGAACCGGAAAATTGACTGGTAAATACTTAGAAAACAGCAGGAGGCCAAACCCAAAAGAATTATCAGTTAAGAAAAAGATGAGGGAAGCTGAGACCGATATGTGGAGAATTGGCATGATTAGGAAGTCCGCACTAGAGATCTATCGAACTTTTAAGCAGTAAATTGCCAAGGAAAGGATCTATGATAATACTCGGGGTAGTTCTCTGCTGATTGAGGCCAGGATGGTAGTATTGCGTACCAAGACATATCGGGCCAAATACGAAGGGGTTGACACGGTATGCAGTGCGTGTGGAGAGGAAGAGGAAAGTGCCGCACACTTGATAATGTTTTGTAAAGGGCTTCACCCTATAGTTCAGGATGATGGCACAGAGTTGTTCAAAGCACTGGGTTTTAAGGGCCCGGGAGGGCAAAATAGACTTTAAGCGGGTAGAATTAACTAGAAGGAGGTTATCTGATTTGTGGCTAAAGTCAAGGCATGAGTGAAAATAAACCCTTCACTGCAAAGTACGAATCCTCAACCTCATTATTTAAAGGAAGAAAATAAATCTAGTTTTTGGTTCATTAAGTATTACGGCTTGGTGGCGCTAGCCACAGCCCGATCTAAAGAGTACAGCCAAATCCATCCATCTTTCTATCCATTCAGCCAGCCGAGACCACATTTAGGAGCGTTCACGGTAAAGGTGCTGACAGATGAACGTGGGAGCTGCAAACTTTTTATCTAAGGCAGGTTTCAATTATGACAAGGTGGGGGGGCGGAGGGCAGAAGCTCTTTTTGTTCCCCAGCGCCGCTTCTGTGTTTATTGCAAATGGAGAAATAATGTGGCAACCTTAACAAGTTTGCCAGGCGCCTTCATAAAGCGGTCTTCTAAAAATAGGTGCAGTCATGGCCGAGAGGTTGAGGCGATGGACTAGAAATCCATTGGGGTCTCCCCACACAGGTTCGAATCCTGTCAACTCCGCAGCACTTCCTTTGGTTCTAGTGAGTTTTGTTTGATCAAATAGTAGGGCTGAAAGAGAACATAACTAATTAAACGTATTATCAAGCTTGTGGCACTGTTTAAGCTACGTTTTGCATTTTTTGCAGTTCTCTTGAAGTGCGGTAGCCCAATTATTTTATACGAAGAAGGAGCGTAGAGTTCATGTAGCTGATTAAAAAGGTAATGTGAAAAGCCGCAGTAGTTAAAGAATATTTCGAATACTTCAGCATTCCTCTTGTCACAGCATGTTTAGTAAAATTACGTGTTGCCTAATAAAAGGCCTACATATACTAACGCTTCAAGTTCCTTCCGAGGATGTTGTTACGATACATTAGCAGATCTTAATGACTAAACTTTTGCTTTTGTTTACAGGTAATGAGGTATTTTACCCTTCTTCACTAAAACCGGATATATTACCACGGGAAATTGTAGGAGCAGATGGAGGAAGAGGGCTACTGTCGATGCGTTCAACACAAAAATAGTCCATTAAATATAGCATTTAGGTAAGAGCTTTGTAGTGATAGCGTTGTGACAGACGTGAAAAATTCACGAACAAAAAAGAAAACTTGTAGCAGAGCGCGGTTTATATCCACGGGCCTCTAGGTTTTGGGCCAAGCAAGCTTCCATTGTGCCACTCTGCTGAATGCATACGAGGAGCCGATCATACAAGGAGCTTAACAGTGTCGCTGTAATAAAAAAGATAGAGAAAAAAAGAAGCAATAGAGACAAAACACTATCCCGAATCGGAAGCGTACTGGGCTCATCACCCAGATGATCGTGCATCAAAACCGCGCTTTGCTAGGTTTATTTTTTCCTCATTTACTCTTGAACGATTCAATTGTATTTACGCAATGGTGTGTTCTTCTATGCACTGAAGTGTCTCCTTCACAAGCTTGTTTGGGGCATTGGACGACCCACTCATTACACAGTTCGCGTTTGGTGACGCTTGGCTGTTGTTTTGCTGTTTTAAAACGCTATATTACTCATAGTATTGCAATTTCTGTAATGACATCAAGCCTGCATAAGGCAAGTTTGGAACAGATTTCCAAGCACCACCATGGCACTGTAGTAGAATACTGGCGTGAGACGTAGGGGATCTGTATTTAAATGCCGTTGTGTCCTTGGTGTTTTCATTTATTAAGATTTTTTTTCGTATTTCGTGGAATAGTGGTTAAGGAGACCGGCGTTGGTGGCGGCGGACAACTAAGGCGCACGCGACCATTGTTTTGATCTGATAACAGCTTTCTCTGTAATATTGCGGAAATTCATTTTATTTTCCTTGGTGTTTTACCTTGTAGTGTCATTTATTTAGAGATTGAGCACATATTCGTTTTTTTGTGGAGCCCAACACTTCATGAGCTTATGAAAACGACTCCTTGTCGGCGCATCCGATAACTACAATGTCTGACTTTGACCATTGACAGTATGCGTATACCTTTGTTGCTACGGGTCTAGGTTTCAGCCACAGGAACGCGTTTGAGGCCGCTTGCTGTTATCTTCATGAAACAAAACAAGTGCTCCTCTAAACTCTTATTTGTGTATATAATATCATAGCATTATTCAGCAAGTTCAAAACATAAATTTTAAGCACTTTAGTTAGCACTGTAGCTTACATTCAAGATAAAAGCTATACTGTCTTGTCGTAATTGCAAAAAGTAATTATTGCAGCCTCTCCGTTTTTAAGTACGTTCTTTCCTCTTTTTTTAGGATTATTTATTACTTAAAAGACTAAAAGTTCATATAACCGATTCTTCGGAAGTCCCAATAAGTGGGTATGAGCCATAGTTGAGGCATCATCATCATTATCATTGTAAGTACATTTTCCTCTTTGGAAATACAATGCAAGTCGAGGGCATAGCCAGATATCTTTTTGAGCAGTGGGAAGAGAGGCAGGGTGAGTGGCTGTGTTCAACCACCTCTTATGCGTGTTCGTGCGTGTGCTTGTAAATATGCGTTTACACTATACACATACGCACGCAGAACAGAAAAACGTCAGTGGGATGGGTGGCTTGAACCCTCGCCCAACACCCCGGGTAGGCCGGTGGCTGGGAATGAAGTGATTAGTTACTGACAAGTGTGTTCTTCGTTCATATAAGAAGTGCGAATATAGAAGGGGCAGTTTTACGTGGACACGACATACTTAACTGCATACGCCGTGATGTTACAGCAACAACTATCATGCAGATGGCACGACGGTCCTTTATCCATTTGATACGGAACGGCTGCAGGCGGATGCAATTACAGTGACCGCTTCGCGTCCTTTATATGCGTTATGGACACCGGTCTACGCAAAGCGAGATCGGTATGCGCCTCAGTATAAAAAACAGCTGCTACAGGTCAAGCGGCTTGTGCTCAGCAGAGTGGCGCAGTGGAAGCGAGCTGAGCCCATAACCCAGAGGTCCGTGGATCGAAACCATGCTCTGATACTTATTTTTTTTCTTGCTCACTATATTTTTAACTTTCATCGCGATGTCATCACTACATTTTTCTTCCGAACATGATCTTTGATGCGTTCTTTTTTAGTTGAAAGCATTGGCTCTGGCCTTCTCTTCCTCGCTTTTTTTCTTCAATTTAAGAATGAACTCGTCACACTAATAAACACGGTGTTTCTTTATATACAGAATGCATTTTCATGGGCATTCTGTTACCCGCTGTTATTCTGTTGTCGGACACCTGTCGTTTTCGATATGACCTCTATGCCACTCCCTTCGCCCTTATAAAGCATTTATCGGCTTCACCACTTCATGAACAACTTGCATAAACTGCATAAAATGCGCAACGTAGCAAGAACAACTCGGCAAAACACATCATTAGTTAAGACACCTTTCAAAACTACACACGCATCACGATTCGACAAAGAGTTAGATACCACATTAAAAAAAAAAACTAGCGCAGTCGACAGGATTCGAACATGTGCGGAGAGACCCCAATAGATTTCTAGTCCATCGCCTTAACCAATCGGCCACGACTGCAGACCGGCCCAGCGCCACCTAATTTTAAAAGGCTCCTTTTTGAATACGCATGACAACATTGTTCAGCTTTCTTATTCTCATTGCAATCAATGCAGAACCACACGGGTGGAGAGAACGGTGAGCTTCTGCTCTCCCTTTCCTCCGTTTATGTATATAAGCCCCCTTTACATAAGTACGCCGCGTTGCTTTCTCTCTGTCGGTGGGTTCTTACCAAGAAACCTTGAATGATTCGTCGCAATGAATGAGCGTCAGACAACTTTAAGAGCGAGTGTCAGTTTATTTTGATTTGATTGATATGTGGAGTTTAACGTACCAAAGCTACCGTGTTATTAGGAGAGACGCTGTAGTGGAGGGCTCCGGAAACTTCGACCACCTGCAGTTCTTTAACGTGCACCCAAATCTGAGCACACGGGCCTACAGCTTTTCCGCCTCCATTGGAAATGCAGCTGCCGCCACCGGGATTTCATCCCGTGACCTGCGGGTCAGCACCCGAGTACCTTAGCCACCGTACCACCGTGACGGGGCTGTGAGTTCATTCTTAAAAACCATAAGTATTCTTTCGCGCTAAGCGTTAAAAATTTGCAAACATGCAGTTACACAACTCGCCGATGATGTAGTAAATGGAATTCCAGGGGAACCACACTACAAAAGCCTGGAGGTTTTGCGGTGGCAGATGCATAAAGCGAGTCTTAAGCTAATCATTTGTATGTGACGTTGACATGACCTTGAATGAAGAAACAGCGCTAGAACAGGACGGAGATGAGAAGATACAAACAAAGTGCTGACTAAAAATCTTGTCTTATTGCATTTGCACGTTGATATACAAAAAAGAATACAATCTGTGAATGTTTCGAGGAACAAGTTATAGCTGAAACACGACGATTCAAATTTTCGAAAGGTTCTTCATTTCATTTCTTTTTTTTTTGAAGCAATAGCAAAGCTACCCTGACATAATGATCTCCGCTTTTCTGGATGCATATCTCAACAATTTCCCGTTGGCGCTGCTCAGAGTAGTTGCAAAGAATATCGCTATCCTTGAAGATTGGCTCGCAATCACAATTTTTGCAGTGGTCTGTATGGTGGCTACCAACAGACCTTTTTAGCGATTATGGATGTTTACGTCACCTTTCGTTTATGCGTCGGCCCCTTTGGCCGATGGCAAAACTTCCGCAACTGAGGGGGATCTTTTACTAAACGTTTCTTCCAGATCACCATTAGTCGTCTTTCAAGCGCTAAATAGCTTGCGACGTGTGCTGAAAACGTCTTTGACACCGAATTTACGTGACACTTTCTTTAGATTGCACGTTACTTTATGAACATATGGAATGACCCGGATGCATTTGTTAAAATAGATTTTTTTTTCATTTTTACTGCGAAAGCTGTTATGAGATCACTTCTCCAATCACAAGCAGTTGTTGTTGTCCGCTGCCGCCACTGCCGGTGTCCATAACCACATTGCACAAAAATAGAAAAAAACTTCCATCAATGACAAAGTGGAGCTTGAAGACGGGTCGGTTGGGTGCCAGCCTAGTATTCAGCCACTGAGCTACGCCTTTGCTTCTGACTTGGTGTAAAACTTGCCTTAGGCAGGTTTAATGTCGGGAAAGCAATCACGCTAACACGACTTACAAGCCGCTTTACAAAAGCGAAATAACAACCAGTCATCGCACAATGCGAATAGCGTAATGAGTGGGAATCAAATGATCGACACCATCACAAAAGCTTCCTCTTGTCCCCCTAATAACAGTGGCGCATACCCACTACAGCCATGATTCCTGATCGTCGTCAGCCGCTGCATGGACAATTGGCACAAAATTCCTTTTTCTAAAATATTCCTGAAGTGTTTAGCAGATAGCACGCTTCTCAGAAGAATGACGAAAAATAGCATAACGAATGCCGGCCTACTAACCAGAAGTTTATTATTAAGGCCCTTGTGGGTACCAAGCAAGTGTGCTTGCAGTAGTTGTTGCATAATGAGTGTTTTGAAAAGGCTTTAAAAGACCGCTCTTCTAGCTTTTGCTGTTGACAATGACGCGGCTACAGCACAGCCGTGGCGTTTCTTTACTCAAGCTCTTCGAGCAGATACGTGGCAGAAGATACATGAAAGTCCCTTCTGCATATCACTGACTCGGTACAGCAACGGTGGGTATTCTCACGTGCATTGGAAGCCGCGGTGTCCCAATGGATCCCGCTGACCTGCTCTAAGTAGCGTATCCGACCTCTCGGCCGGTCCCCTTTTTTGGGAGTTATAAAGTTTTGATCATCATCATCGAGTTATGTGCTTTTTTAACTGCACATTGGCAAAAAAGGGACATGGTATTACGCAAATAAGTAAATGAGTTATTATTATCCGCTGGAGTCAAGATGCTACTGAGCAATGCTCAAAGGACAAGAGTAAACTCATGGAAAAAAATATCTCTCAAGGCACCGGTGAGATTCTAACTCACGATCTCCTGTTTACTAGACAGGCGCTATAACCAACTAAGCCAGGGCGCCCACGCTCCTTGATACTGTGAAGCCCACCGTTAAAGGACAGCGAGTTTCGAGAAGGACCTACTTGAGGCGCGTGATGTGAATGAAAAAGCAGGGCGGTAGCTATATTGCCGCCTTAACGCATTATGTGGATCACACATGCTATGCACTGCGTGTGTCCGCCAGGCAGTGCAGCCACAACGACTGGAACCCATAGGCCCATGTGTCGAATGGCAGCTCATCAGTTCCGTTTCGTTTTTGGTCTTCCACTCACCTCGCTGGTTGCGTGACACTTGCTGCTGCCGCCAAGGAAGCCGAAAACGAGATTTTTCATCTTTCGGCATCTTGGAGAAAGGATCACTCGGGCATCATTTTGATAGAGACGTTTATTCGTTTCTTCTCTTCCTGCCCCTGCGCCCCTGGTTTTTATCCCCTAACCCCATATCCAAACACTCTTACAATCTGCACGGAACACAGCAATGTCTCTTTCCTCGACTCCCGGTTGGCTGCCATTGTAGGTGGCAGTCACGGAGTCTTTCCTTCTCGGATCTCCTTCGAAGAACCACCGCCTCTCATCACCACTTGACTTCGTTCACTCCGGTTCCCGGAAAGCTCGACGTCCGGCATCGACGAGCCGTGGGAACGCACCTTTGGTGTACCTGCCTGCAATGCTGGGCTGACAGGCCATGAGTAAATTTGACTCGTGTATCAATGCCGCCACTGCCGCTGGCTTCCATGCCTACAGCGTAGCGCAAGTGCTCCTTCCAGCCAGACTCGGCTCTTGTCTCCCATAAGGCGCCACCACTAAGCCCCTTAGGTGACGTGAGTCTTCACGTTCTTTATGACCGACAGACAGCCGCCGTTCTGCCAATTCAGTCGTCATGGCGTGGGCTTACCGTCAGCGGGGCGGGTAACAATATGAAGGTACTCGGCGAACGCACCAAGTTCAAACCCAACACCATCCTTATTCTCTACACACAGGAACCGAATCCCGTACCGGTCAAACGGAAGTTATTTATTAAGAGCCCTCTGCAGCACCTCCCAAAAATAAATTGCTTTCCAACACTGTAAAAACACGTGATCTATGGTTTCTGGGAGCTTAAAAATTAAGGAATGCATGCCCCGAGGCAAGTAGGAACCGTTTACCCAAAAAAAGTTTTTCAACTGGCAATGTAGCTGCGTGCAACTGAATAAAAACTTCTTGTTATAGCCTGCTCGTACACTTTTTTTAACTCTCTTCAAAGCGCTACTGCCTGGGCCTCCACTGTACAAGGATCTGCACACGGCACAGGAAGGACAATGTCACATAAAGCCAAACACAGTTCGTTTTGTTTAACGTTCGAAAGGTATTATCTTGAAAACCATACACTTAAAAATCATGTACTAGACATATTTCTTTGTATTAGCCTTGTATCCCTCCTACACAATGTCCAGTCGACACAACATACTCCGGCATATTTCTGCCCAGTCGCAATCGACATAGGATGCGCAGTAGGGATAGCTCACATCTCTGAAAATGTAAAAAACTGGTCAACAAGTTGCCATATAAATGTGTACTTTTCCTTGCTCTCCGTCTTTTACTCGTCGGAACAAGTTAGAACGGCTGCAGTGTTCCCACCCTGAGGCCCACAGAAATACGGCAAATATTTTGTGAAACTTTTGTTCATTCATCCTTCAAGAGTGTAGTACCGTAGTGCCTGCAGTACGTACCAGAGCTTGCTGATAAAGAAGAGATTGCAGACGGTGGCTCTGGCAAAGATCGAGAATGCACTTCCTTTCCAAGTCTCCGTTTTTTCTTGTGTGTCCTTATTTAACCTTTCCAAAGCTGGTCGCTGTCGCAATATGCGTCAAGCGGGACACCTATATAAGTACTCGCCCGGGGTTGTTGCTCAGGGCCCGTTAGCGAAGTGGTCTGGCTTCGTTGTCCACAATCTATGCCAGTGGCCCCAAACACTTGGACCAGTTAACACCGCTCCCAGTAGCTTGACTGAAAGCACGCATAGTTTTAACAGTCTGTTCTGTACTGTCTTGATCTCTTGAGAAACTAGCCACATAATCTCAATATGCGAACAGCCTAACTTCAACAGCGTGCAACGCAAAACAATTAATTCTATTGTGTATAAGGATTTTCAAGCACAACGTTTCTATATATATATATATATATATATATATATATATATATATATATATATATATATATATATATATATATATATATAGTGGGAGTAATAATTCAATGGGCCAGTTAGTCTTCGTGAAGGTACGGGATATGGCACAACGGGAGCGTTGTCAACAAGGATAAATATATTTATTTCCCAACAGTTTCGGGAGGAGTCCTCCCTTCATCAGGGGACGAGTTATGACTCATCCCCTGATAAAGGGAGGACCCCTCCTGAAACTGTTGCCCCGCCGCGGTGGTCTAGTGGCTAAGGTACTTGGCTGCTGACCCGCAGGGCGCGGGTTCGAATCCCGGCTGCGGCGGCTGCATTTCCGATGGAGGCGGAAATGTTGTAGGCCCGTGTGCTCAGATTTGGGTGCACGTCAAAGAACCCCAGGTGGTCTAAATTTCCGGAGCCCTCCACTACGGCGTCTCTCATAATCATATAGTGGTTTTGGGACGTTAAACCCCACATATCAATCAATCAATCCCGAAACTGTTGGGAAATAAATATATTTTATTTATCCTTGTTGACAACGCTCCCCCGTTGTGCCATATATATATATATATATATATATATATATATATATATATATATATATATATATATATATATATACAAAATAACAAAGGCTTGAGGGAGTGACCTTGAGGAACCGAACGCTGCACGTTAATGGGTGCACTCTGATTCTTATTTGCAATCAACCTCGTCGTGCAGTCTCAGTACGCAGGGCTTCTCCCTCGCAAATAACAGAACCGACGTTAACATTATTTACCACAGCAAACAGAATTGCGAGGTCAATACAAAATTGGGTGGTCAACACAATCAAAAGCTTTTTTCTAAATCAATCTGTAATATGGCAACTTTTTAATTGGAATAATAACAGAAATCAAGAACGCTGCGTGCTTTATGAATATTTAGGATGATGGAGTGCCCTTTGATGCCGCACGTTTGGTGAAGCCCAACGATGTCCGTTTTCAGTGCCTGCAATCTTTGAGCTAATACATTAATGTAAATTTTACAGTCTACGTTGGTTGTAGCTACAGGAAGATACGCTTGGACAGATTTCAGTTTATGTATACATGCTCTGTTTTTGGTATGAGAGCCGTATGGGATATCCTGTATTATGGCGGCAAAATATCGAATATATAGGCTTCAATAGGTATTCCTGTCAAATTAGGGCTAATTTTATTCTTAAGCTCTCTATAAAAGGCAGCTGTGAAACCGTCCGGGTGGGCGACTTCCCTGGGTTTAACTTGTCTATGGCATCCTTTACTTCCGCCACTGTTATTACACGCTCCAAGCTCTTTATTTCGTCATCCAAGCGGGATTAAAGTGGCAGAAATTCATTCTAGAAGCTTTCAAAATGTATGTCGTGCAATGCGAACAACTCGCGATAATGGTCCGTAAAAGCCCATGTTATGCCCACCGCATCGGTACGCTCCGCTTTTTCTAGAGTATGATGTTCCTTTCAGCACGGGGTTTTTACAGGGCTATAGAGCACATTTCGACGGCATTTCGCCTCCTGAAGTGTCCTTCGCCCTTTTCCTCCTTAGCGAACCCTTACAACGCTGTTCATTCAGCTGCTCCAACTATTGCTTTATACTTTTCTAATATGTTCACTTCACTTTACCGGGCCTCTGCATTGCTGCTTGCCTAACTTATCAAGAAGCGCTTTAAACCCTCAGTCTCTTTCTTTTAGGGACGAAGCTCCTCTTAGTCTAACTTTGTCCTGCGTGTGGCGTAACCGACAGAAGAAGAGACGAGAAAAAGGCAAACAGCATCTCTCGAACAGTATATTAGACAGCGCTGTCTCATAGAAAATTATCAAAAGTGCAGTTGAGTAAGGATATTCTACATGATAGCGTACCGCTACTCTCAGATCGGCTGCTGCGCGGGTAGTGCCTGGGTGCACCAGGAAGGACTGCCTCCCTCCGTCTCCTGGATTGTCGCCGTACGTGGTAGATCGTTGGTGGACCATGTACGACGCAGAGCAGCGGGTGCGTTGAAGACGCCTGCGCTCGGCTCCCTTTGCTTGCGTCTCGTCGGTGTTAGCCGCGCGCCGTCTGCATTCTCGAACGCAGTAGGACGCATGAACGCATGCACTGACAGACGGACACACAGACGTATAGACGCACGGACGGACAGACAGACAGACAATGCTCGGTACTATTAGTGAGCTAAAAACACACCAGGAAACAGTGACAAGTGCGATATCTGAAATCGAAGTAAGACTCGAGAACGTAGAGACTCAGACGGGTAATTTCGAAAAACGGCAGCATGAATTGGGTGAAGTCACCGAGGCCATTTGAGGCATCACTAAAGACGCTGCAGTTCTACGTTACCGATTGGATGATGCAGAAGATCGTTCTCGTAGGAATGATCTACTGTTTTATGGGATAACGGATATTTCTGGCGAGTCTGTCTTTCAATCAGAGCAGAAAATAATCGACATGATTGATTGATTTGTGGGGTTTAACGTCCCAAAACCACCATTTGATTATGAAAGACGCCGTAGTGGAGGGCTCCGGAAATTTTGACCACCTGGGGTTCTTTAACCTGTACCCAAATCTGAGTACACGGGCCTACAGCAATTCCGCCTCCATCGCGAATGCAGCCGCCGCAGCCGGGAATTGAACGCACGACCTGCGGGTCAGCAGCCGAGTACCTTAGCCACTAGACCACCGCGACGGGTCTAATCGACATCCTAAAAAGCACTCTAAACATAAGCGTTCCTAGTGATACCATATCGTGCGCGCATCACATCGGTTGGTTTTCTGAAAGAAAAATCACGTCCAATATTTGTTAATTTTACTGCCTATAAAACAAAAGAAGAAATCTTATCCAAGCGCACACGGCTAAAAGAAAGTAATATCTCATTAAGTGAAGATTTGTGTGCCGTTACACGCAACGCCAGAAAAACCCTAACAGCATATGGAAAAAATCTGAATCGGCCATACAAGTTAAGATACAGAAAGCTATTAGTTGATGGAAAGTGCTATGGCTACGCTGCTAATGAGCAGAAAGGTTTATGAAATGATTCCATCGAGTACCATGAATAATACCGCAGCGTCTGCTCGAGTCTTAAGACCCCGGTGCAATATTTCAACAGCACCCACATAGAATAAGGCGAAGGGTAGAGACGCTGAACCGATAATATCCAGCCTACCGGTTCTTTTACTAACATACGTAGTGTCTTACCTAAGAAAGATCTTCTATGCGGCCTAATAAATGCCTGTGATGCAGATGTAATTGCACTAACCGAGACTTGGTTGACGAGTCAAGTTACAAACTCTGGGTTATTCCACTGCAATAAAAAGTATCATGTTTACCGTGCCAATCGTCCCAAGGGACTAGGTGGTGGTGTATTAATTGCTGTCAATGAATGCTTAGACTGTTTTCCTGTGGTTATAACATGTAACATAGAACGTGTATGGTGCTGTGTTACTGTAAATTATAGAAAGGTTCTGAATGGTTGTTGTTACCGAGCACCATCATCTGCCTCCACTTTTTGTGACAGCATGCACGATTGTTTGTGCCAAATAGGTACTCGTTTCCCCAGTACACCTATTATACTTATGGGAGACTTTAATTTTCCGAATATTTTTGGTGAGGCAGTGTCCTTCATTAAATCCAACTTCCACAGTATCAAAACGTTTCATAGAATCAAAACGTTTCATCGACATATGCGCAGACTTTAGCCTAGTTCAAGTTGTTACTTCGCCTACACGTGTAACGAACACCAAATTCCCTTTTAGATCTCATTCTAACGTCTTCAACAGATATGATATCCTAGGTTTCACACTCGCCTGGTCTGAGTGATCATGACGTATTGCATTTTACCATTATCCTTCCAATTTTCCGGTCTCATAACAGTCTGAAAACCATTCGAGACTACAAAAAAAAACAATTTTACTGCTATCAACCATGAACTTGGTGCCTTCCTCGGTAATTTCCTTCCTAATGACGCTGAACGCTCATTGGATGCTAAGTGGAATATATTTAAAGAAAAAAATCATGATCTTGTCAACCGGTTCATTCCAACGAGGCGTGTTTTCTCGAACAACAATGCGCCATGGTATACTAAATCCTTAAAACGACTGTCTAACCGGAAAAAAACGTCTCTTTCGCACAACTAAGCGGGTACAAAGCGAGGCTGCATGCACGGCTTACAAAAAAGCTGCCTCGACCAATATACATTTGCTGTAAAAAATACAAAATTTTCATTTTTTAACACTACCCTTCCGACCATGCTTATCGAGAACCCGAAAACCTTTTGGAATGTAATAAAACCTACCGAATCCAAACTCATATCACTCAGTTCATCTGCCGGTCATTCCATTCCCCAAGACCACTGTGCTACTATTCTAAACAATGCGTTTGTAAAGGCTTTCTCGCCTGCAAGACATGATGTACAACTACCATGGCTACCGCGCTGCAACTTTTTACCCATGCATCCGATAATTTTTCACTCCACAGGCATAACAAAAATACTAGACAGCCTCAAGCTTACGTCTTCATGTGAAATCGATGAAATCACGTTGAAATTTCTGAAAAATACAAGACAATACTCCTCAGTTATCTTAGAGAGCATTTTTTCACAATCGTACACGTCTTCATCTTTACCTTCCGACTGGAAAACAGCGAAACTCATTCCGATTCCGAATTCTGGTGATACTCATGACCCATATAATTACAGGCTCATATCGTTAACTTCGATACCATGCAAAATAATGGAACACATAATATTCTCTAACCTTGTTACGTTTTGGGAAGAAAACAACTTTTTCTCTAGGTGTCCACACGGTTTTCGCAAACTCCTTTCGTTTGAGACTCAACTGGTAACTTTTACTAATGACTTGCATGTGTATCTTGATAACGGCTTTTTTTACGGACCGTACTTTTTTTAACTTCTCCAAAGCATTTGACACGGTTAAACATGTATTGCTTCTACACAAACTACGCGCACTAAACATTGACCCGGGAGTACTTTGATGAATAGAAAGTTTTCTTTCTTCCCGTTCTCACATTGTGGTTGCGAATGACTTCACATCTGATTTGGCTCCTGTCGAATCAGCTGTTCCTCAAGGGTCCGTCCTCGGTCTTCTTTTATTTTTAATATACGTTAATTGTATACCCGACAACATTTTCTCAAAAATTTGCTTATTCACGGGGGAATGCGTTGTATATCGCAAAATTACAAATGCCTCTGACGTAGCAACCCTTCAATCCGACTTGAATAACATATATAAGTGGTGCCTCACATGGTGCATGGAACTAAACATTAACAAATGTAAATCGATGCGCATTTCTCGTTCTAACACAATCTGCCCGGCCTATGCACTAAATAACTGCCCCCTTCAATCTGTTAGCACCTACCGTTATCTTGGCATTCATATTACCAACGACCTCGCTTGGAAGCACCACATACAATGCCCAACATCACAAGAGAACCGCTCATTAGGATATTTGAAAAGAAACTTTTCATTTGCACCTGTACAATTAAAACGACTGCTATATATAAGCTACGTCCGTTCCAAACTGGAATACGCCTCATCCATCTGCAATCCACATCAAGTCACATTAATTAACGAAATAGAATCGAAACAGAATCGCGCTGTTCGTTTCATCCTAAGTAATTATCATCACTCTGCTAGTGTTTGATTAATGAAGGGTACACTCCATATTCCATTACTCTCAATTCGTAGAAAGAACTCGCGAATCTCATTATTTCATAAAATCGATCACCACAATCCTTTCCTTCACTCACTTTGGATTCACCCGGCATCGTACCATTCTGCTCGCCATGATCACGTGTACAAGGTCAGCGCACCTCGGCACAAATTCTTAGCGTGTTCATGATCATTCCTCCCTAAGACGTCAATAGATTGGAATAACCTACCTGCATCATTACTAAGCATCACCGACACCACTCGATTTAAGAATGCACTAATAAACTCGGAATCGTGGACTGCACTAATCAAGTAAGTGTTATTGACTGTTTGGTGTATTCTTTGTGGTTCTAGTTCAGTTGTTTTTTTTAATAAAGTGTACTCCTTGCATGCAAAACTTCATCATTATCTTCATGTTGAATGTGTTTACATAATCCTGTAGTTATTTTGTTCTTCATCTGTATTTCCGCCCCTCCGCTCTATATTGTACAAACGTACCCTGATGGTTTTACAAATAAATAAATAATAAAAACGAATGTGGTGGATATTACGATAACAGGTAATTAGAAAACCATTAGCATCATGATTCCCTATATTTCGGATATTAACATGCAAATCATAGCCCTGGAATCGAACTCGGGACCACATGCACGTGAAGTAGATGTCTTATTCATTGCACCACAACGACACCGCACGGCGGCGAGTCTTTCTGCCGGGGTATATATCTACCAAGTGGGTTTTGGCAAACCGTCTTCGGAACCTTGAACTGTTTTTGTGTCATGTGCATGCATTTGATCAGCGAATAGTTTGTAGGGCTTCATGAATTCGAGGCAATCATGGTGAGCGATTCCAGCTTCGACTTCGGTTTATGGTGCGCCGTTCTGCAAGAACGATTAACGTGTGTTTGTGCGTCGTTTTAGTCCTTCCCTGTGAACTGTGGGTGTTACGCTCACCGAAATTCGTGGACGAGTCTGTGCTCGGCTGTCGAAACCTGCGTATGTTTCTCGCACGTGCGTGTGCTGTGACAAATTTGGCTGATTTGTGTCGGGAGGTACACGAGTGTCAGTGACAGCAGCCTATTCTCAGCTGTTTGAAGACAATTCGCTTTCGCACGTAACGTTCTATGAGTATTTTAGCGTGCCTACTCTAACATTTGCATTTCGTACGCGCGAACTGCCGTGAGCTCCAGGCTGGGGCATCAGCGCCTTTTTAGCATTTCGACGATTACTTATTTCTGTAATTAGAACTTATGGGCATTATTTCGCTATATAGAGTAGTTTTTACTCATTTTCAGTCTTTAACTGATCCCATTAATGGGGAGTGGCTACTCTTACCTTTAATCAGCATCACATCGTTGTTCAAGTGAATGCGGAAACGCGCGCCAAGGTCAAGTATGACGTACACAAATTAGCAATGGACAGGTCAGTCTCTCTCTAAATAAATAATGCCTCTACACGTCTCTTTCGCGAACGTCGGAATGCAGTTCCGTCAAGAAATGGTGCAGAACGAACCTCAAAATATTTATTCTTACTGCTAGCATTTGCTCTTTAAAAAATGGTGATTTGTATAGCTGGTACATTATCTGTACAGCAGTACACTGCTTGTCTTGGTCCTGGTTCACTGTTACAAATTTGTGTTGGAATATGAGAACTGTACTTAATATTCAAAAGAGTGAGCAAATGTAGGTGACATACGCTCTCCTGCTGTCTTCGATTGATTGATTGATATGTGGGGTTTAACGTCCAAAAACCACCATATGCTTATTAGAGACGCCATGGTGGAGGGCTCCGGAAATTTCTACCACCTGAGATTCTTTAACGTGCACCCAAATCTGAGCACACGGGCCTACAACATTTCCGCCTCCATCGGAAATGCAGCCGCTGCAGCCGAGATTCGAACCCGTGACCGGGTCAGTAGCCGAGTACCTTAGCCACTGAACCACCGCAGCGGGGCTCTCCTGTTGACTCCTGCACCTGACTTCTAACTTCTGTACTTGATGTTCATCATCAAATCACGCAACCACTAATCAAAGGTCGGCCAAGACATTTTTAATTTAGATCTTTTACCGTCTCGCGGCCTTCGGTTTTTTTTTGCCATGCTTTCCTAAAATCATCAGTTCAACTTGTTTGGTAGAACTTGAGCATGAACATACATAGGCCAGTGTTTCAGAAAGCTGTCACGCATGCACTAGTACTCTTTTATTTAGTGCATGACACAGTGTCATACCTCGACAACTGATGAACGGAAAGTTGTTTGTACTCTTTTATTGAAGTCAAAAGAGTAACAATGGCACTGCACATCCCAGTGTATGCCCAAATGCAGAGAGATGCATGATATCTTGAATAAAGTGTGCCTTATAGCACTGGAAAATGTTTCCGTCTCAGACCATGTTTTAGAAAAACTACAATCACAAGACAGCGGGACGAAACGACGGCGCACAAATGCCACGGCATGCAGGCGACGATGAACGTCACACCGGTGCCGGGCGCCCAGCTGGCGTGGGAGAGGGGAGGCGTTTCTTTCGTTTTTTTTTTCACGCTCATGCTTGTGGCTGAACGGTTGTGCGTAAGTTGATGCCGGCTCCTGACGCCAGGCTGGTGCGACGGAGAGAGCGGCTCTCTCCCTTTTTTCTTTTTTTTTCTTTCTTTCGCCTGTTCTTATCGTCTCAATGCGTGATTTTCGGGCCGCGCGTATGCCACGGCTATTTTTTATTGCTGGGCTCCCTATAGACAGGATTTTAGTCAGTACGCAGGAGAAGCCGCCTATGTGCCGTTCGTTATCCGGCACCTGGCTTAGAGTGTACGCTTAGACAGATTGACAGATTGCATGCAGACGCGGACGCACATGCTCGTAACGCTGGCACTTGTAGCGCCGGGGCACCTTGCAGTCACGGCGAACGTGTCCCGTGTCATGACATCGAAGGCACTGCATGACTCACCCGAGCACCACAGCGAGGGCGACTCCCCTGCTACTGGAACCTGGTGGGGAAAGTCGTTCACTTTGAATCCGGGCTTCAAATTGAGCAGAACGGTTCTTGTATTTGAGCCCTTTTATTTCATACCTTGGACCCGCCAACACTCGAGTCACCTTGGTGACGTTGCCGAAGACCGCAAAGGCTGTCCGGATATATTCGTGATGGACACCGTGAAGCAACCGTGGATGCGAAGCTCAAGTCACTTTCTGGTCCTCTTGATCGATGATAATACACCAGCGGCTTTTCACTTTAAGTTCCTTCACTGCACCCCACTTTCTTGGCGGCCTCACTGGTGTTCAAGGTCACCGCCCACACTGGGTAATTTGGTATGCCCCTTACACCACCACGTCAGGAAGCACATCAACTGATGCGAGGGCGTCTCGGAAGTCTTCGACCCTGTAGAGCCTCTCTCACACACCTCCGTGCAAAAACAACGTGTTGGGAACAACACGGCTAATGGGCAGAGTTGGCAGCACAATTTTGTAGTCCCTATATAACTTCGTCAGCCATATTGTTACCACGGCCGGCGCGGGCCGCTATCACCACTCCATCGTAGCCCAGCATTCTGCGCTCGCTCGCTTGCGCAGCCAGAAGTAGAATCAAGGGGCGGAAACTCGCTATACTTCTCATGTATTTGCTATCGGCAGCTGAAGCGCCGCTTGTACCATTGGCGATCGCCGGGCGTCCTACTAGATTTAAAACACGAACAGAAAAATTCTTTCATGACATCACTGATGTGGTCAACAATAGGAAAAAAAATTGAGAGGAGGAGGGTTGCCGTGGTAGCCATTCTTACTTCGCATGCAAGCGGATTGCGCTCTTGCCTTCTTTCAGAGCCGCTGGCCGCTTAGGCGATGCGGCCATAAAATTTTATTAGTCTTTTTTTAATTATGTCCATAATTTTTGAAGAGGTGGAAGTTAGTCTGACTAGTTTCTCAGTGAGACGAAACTCAATCGACAAAAAGGAAATGCACTTTTTATTGCATGCTTTGATGATTTTTGAATATATGGGGCTTAACATTCCAAACCCACCACAAATATTGCGAGAGACACTGCAGTGAAGGGCTCCAGAAATTTCATCAACTGGGGTTTTTAACATGCTCCCAAATCTTAGCACATGGGTCAACAGCATTTTCGCCTCCAACGATAATGTAGCCGCTGCAGCCAGTATTCGATTTCGTGACCTGCGGGTAATCATCCGAGTACCTTAGCCACTAGACCACCGTGGTGGGGCTTTTATTGCATGTTTTGCATAGAAAACAAATGCATAAACGTAGAGCGAAAGTGTCAATCTATAGACGCCACTTTATATTACAAGTAACATATGCGCACAATGAGGAAATGTTGGACCCAGAATATCCAAACTGAAGCGAACATTATCAACACTCATGAGTAGAATCGACTCCTACTCATTTTACTCAATCACGTTTGTTATGACGGCGCACGTAGATTTCTTTCAGAACTTGAGTACCAAACGAGAGCGAAGTTCATTGGCACGGGGAGCCTTGAAGCGATCAGAAGTTTTTGGAGAAATAACGTCACAGAAAACGTCAGGGCAACTGCATTGCCTTGACGTTGGCTGCATCGACATTCTTTGTCAAAATTTGAGAAGCATTTAGTCCATCTCGTGCTTTTTAATGATATTAATAAAAGTATAGTCCCACGAATTGTGAAACCATGGCTACACGAGATTCATGAGCAGGAAGCAGCTTCAATTTTTTTTGCATATTCTGAGCTACGCGCCAAAAGTAAAAGAAACTAAAACAATCAGGCGAGCCTACACACTAAACCAATTTTGACCCTAAAGGGTGTAAATGAGCTTGTCGCCAGACGAGCACCCTTTGCTCCCTATTGGGTTTTCAAAAAAGGGTGCTGGGAAAGGGTGCAGAGCAAAAATTTTTAAAGGGTGTAATGAGTGCACTTTTTAAAATAGGTGCTGTGATTTCATAACACCCTTTCAAATGGGTGCTGGAAGGGTGCTCCACATCGACGTACCCGTGGGCCAAATCTAGGATTGATGCTGGAGATGGCTAAAAATGCAGATTGCTGTATACTCTGTAGACTATGCTGAGTGACATCCCACATACGGTTTGTTAGTACTTCAACACATGTACTATGTCTACATTCTACCCTGAATACGTGCACCATGCACGCGGCCGGCCCTCCACAGAGTGCCTTCCGCAGACGCTTATGAAATTAGCACTGAAACACAGTGACAGCTCTAGGTGGGGCTTTTGCATCATTGTTTTTTAAAACACAGTAGATCTGCAGCGAAGCTACTGGTAAGTCGGCTGCAGTGTTTTGCTTTCTTTATGTGTAGGCAAATTGATAATCTGGCACTGTTATCGAGAAGTGCTGCAATTGTGCCTTACCCTGTCCAGGTGCTGCTCCTCGGGTTTTTGTTTTTTGCTACTCTAGATAGAACAAGCAGCATTTACTGCACTTCTTAAGAACAGTGCCGAATTTTAGATAAGCTTGTACGTTGCAGGAGCCAAGTTAGCTTCACCGCAAAGCAAGTGTGATTTGGCGAAGCCGCTATTCTCCAGCAGTCAACAATGCGGAGGCCCCACTTACAGCTGTCTGTACGTTTGTGTACTAATTACCAAAGTGCCCTCGAGAAGCGCTCATCAGAGTGCCGGATGCATGATGCAATGTTCAAGGTGGAAGTAGACAATATGTAAATATGTACCTTAAAGCAAGCTTTATTGAATAAATGTGTGTGTTTCAATAAACATGAAATTCATCCTAGAGTGCGTATATGGCCTGTGCTACCCATTTTTGGTCCAGAATGAATGCAATCTATTCAAGGCCCCTTCCTGCACACATGCATGCCCAAATTATTCATGCTTGGTCACCATACAGACAGGCGTGCCTGCAAATTAAAAAATTCATAAGTTTCGAATACTGGTGATTGTTTCAAAAGCCATATACTCACTCGATAAAATACACACAGATAATATGCATTAAATACAGAACCTTACCACATTGCACTCTTTTAAACTATGTGTAGCAGAAGTGAGCTTTTACGCATGTGTGAATGCAAGATATTAGGCCCCAAAGAAAATTTATGACAAATAAATTAACATGATGCAAATAGTCACTATTTTATTGTACATAGCATACAACCCAAAAAGATTGACAATAGTAAACATGAGCTATGACCTACTGCATCGATTGTAATGGTGAGATCTGTGTGAATGAGAATCAATCTTCCGTTTTTCTAATCTTTTTTCTTTTGAGTAGACATCTTTTTTGTGACGAGACTTCTTTTTCAACTTTTAACATTCTGACTTCCCTTCTTACATAGTAGGTAACAAATAGATTAATTAGAGCAACAAATATAAGTTAGAGGCACCAGCAAACCAAAGGCACTTATTGAGGGTGTTGCCAGTGCCCACACACTTGAAAAAGAAAATGGATAGGAAAGTAAGTGTGTGGTAAAACATGTGGGCTTATATAACATGCTTTGGTCATTATGCTAAAAACCTTGACTGCAAACTTGCTCAAGGCTTATTTACAGCTCTCCCTTTACATATGTGTGTGTGTTTCTAAACTTGTGTGTTACAAAATCACAAATATTGACAAGGTAATTTAAGTGGTGTTGGAATAATATAATATTATTATTCAAACACTTGAACAATCCATCTTCAGCTGCCCAGGACGACTTTGGTTCCTTTGACAGAAGTGTGGTCAGGGCGCTCCTTCTCTACAGCACATCCGCACCCGGAAGCCTAAACTAAACACAGAAGTAATCACCAAGAGTTTCACAAGACAGACTGTCCAAGATACAATGTGCTTTGTCATGCTGGAGTGTTCTTAGTTCTGTGTGAGTAGAAGTCAGCACCAAAATCCACTTTGTTTTCAACGGGAAGCATACTTGTTGGGGGTCCCCCAGGCAAAAAGCTGTTTAAATAACTTGACAGTACCTGGGGGCCTACAGAGGGTAGCACATACAACAGATTTCACATACAAAAACAAACAGCATAGCAGAAAGAAAATATATATACAAGAAACATCTGAGCAATGATTCAGCATGATGCACACGTGAAACACGAGTTAGTTTTGAGTAAAAAGCTATTCATCAAGTAATTGCGCACATACGATTTGAACAAACCGAATAAGACACTGAAGTTAATTAGGGTTTTTAAAGAATTGTAAAGTGCCAATAAGCAATATTCTAGTCTAGCTCTACTATAGTTTGTCATGTATGTAGTACTAGTATTTGCCTGTTAGGTATGCTGTAGTCATGACTATATTCAGTTTTCTTGAATCCTAAAACTTAGTATGTTGCAGTCCAGCTGTTTATGTTCAATAAATAATTGTTTATGGTAGCATTTAGTTTCAGTTTATTTCGGACATTGTTACATGACATAAAATATCTCCACGAGGCAAGGCAAAAGGAGACTCGTATGTCTCCTGACGAGGCCTTTACCCAGGAGGTTACAAAATTGATGCTAAAGATTCGGCAGATCCCACATGCTTTGGGAATCGATGTTAAGCGAAACACGCGGATGCAAGGTGAATGTATTTTATTTTTTTATCGAGCGATCTTATTAAGTGGAGCTCAATATATGTACAAATTCTCGCACACACATACGTTAAACAGCCGCATAAGTTTCATTATATAGTTATGGGGAGATGTTACAACCATGACAACATTAGAAGTTATTTGCAGTTCCATAACGATACCAACAAAAACATGGATATTAGCCACACTAGAAGTGGTAGGCTGGTATAAAGCATTCGTGTTTGCGCTGGGACTCACGAGAATTGTAGCCCTCAACACTGTTACACAAATACCTCACAGGATAGTGCCCGACTACAATTGACTTTGATTCGACCTCACGGCTGCATTATAGGAGTGCATATGTAATATATATAAAACTTGATAGCCAGTACTGCAACGACAGTGACGTTACACAAACATTGGAGACTATCTGGAAAGTATAACCGAGGCCGGGTATGATTCTGTGGTAGAATACTTAATTGCCAAGCAGAATACTTCGATTTCTGCTGGGACACTCAACTTTATTCTTTGCGTTCATTTGGTGAATGCTGCCTATGTCAGCTTTTTAACATGATAGCGTTGAAAAGCTCGTGTCGCGGAAAACCGGCCCGCCGGGGTCCGCCCCGTTGGTTATGAGCGAAAAATCGTCTGTGCATCTCTGACTGAAAAATCAACTTACCTAGTTTCCAGAAGCTAAAAGAATTCCTACTTTTGACCAAATGGAGGCGTGCTAATTGTTGCAAAACAAAACCCCCAAGTCATAATACTAGACACTCAACACGGGGCTTTACACACGGAAGTCCATTGACATCGGCCAAAAATTAACTTTTGATGTACAGCGCCATTCTTCTTCCCCATTTCATGAAACACAAAATGCCTAGATAGTTGTTCCCTGGTATTTTTGATGGGCTATATAGCACGAAAAATACAAGGATTATGTCAAAAGAATGACATGAAATTTTAACGACATGTCATCGATATAGAGACACAGGCTACTAGTCTTATTTATAATGCTAAGAGCATTTAAGGTAAACGCATTGAAGATAGCTGGTGGCCTTTTTCAATATCTAGGTATCAATTTTTCACTATCTAGGTATCGAAATTCTGCCATGTCAGTCGTAGTTTACCGACGTTGCAAGCACAAGAAAAGTGTGGCTCTGAAGGCATCAAGAAAGCGTTTTGCCAGATCTCCTAAGAAAGCAGTCCTTAAAAAAGCTGTTTTCAATTCTTTTTTTTTATAAATTTTGTGCCTTGCATCCAAACGAACTTCCATCCTACTTGTTTTTTTTTTTCATTCGTGCTCTCACTAACTGCTTACCTTGTCTTATCAAGTGTTCGTTGACATAAATAGGACTACTTAATCTAGAACGAAAGGCCACTGTAGACAGACGTAAGTTTTTTTGTCTTATCCAGAACATTTCATTTGTGACATCGGGCATAATGCACTACTATTTTTTTCAAACTAGGCTTGTTTGTTCCTACTCTGTCTGCAATGTCAAAATCATCACGAGTAATGGTTTTTCTATCATCACACAAATATTTTGGACAGCGTCAAAAGAAAACCTTCATCTGGGACGCCTTTAATGTCAGATAGTTCAACCTTCAATACAGTGTAATTTTTCAATTTTCATCTGAAGTTGCTTATTTTCCTCTGGAAGTTTTTTGTGCCTCTTTCAAGGTGCGACAGGCTCTTCATGCAAAGCCTTTATTTCTAAAGAGAGCGCGTTGACACTGTCACGAGCGTCGTTCCACACTACTTGAAGAACCAAAGTTCAGCATGAATTTTGTGTTTGAAATCCTCTGCTTACCATGACAAACAATTCACAGGAAACATTAGTACTCTTCCTCTGCAGAAGTGCCTGCCGTAATACTAACACAATTAAAGCAGGAATTAAGTGTCTCACCTGTGCAAAAATGATTTTCGCAAGCACTGTGAAGACCATGCACACTGCTGCCAAGCTGAGGGGATAATGGAGAGCACTTCATATAAGTAGGCAGCGTCCAGTAGCTTAGTGAGGCACAGCGCATTAGCAGGGTGAACAGAGATGATTCTTGGAACAATGGTTCAGAGTTTGTTGGTGCTTGGGTTCCTTAACCTTGTCAGGAACTTTCCTTGAGCAGCCTCACTCCTATGAATTTGCACCGGTGCCGAAGAATTTCTGCACCGGTGCAAAAAAAATATTTTAGTGAGGTTTGTCTAGACTGCATGCGCGGCTTGCCTAATTGCAGTGAATTTATTTATTTATTTATTTATTTTGTTACCCTCAATCGCCGAAGCTTTACAGAGGGGAGTGGGTTACAACATGAAAATATACGTGCTATTTTATACATGAACAAAACTTAAAAAAAAAAAAAAAAAAAAACCTCTACTCAATGAGGCGCAACAAAAGTGAAACGTAAAAATAAGGAAATCACAATAAGCAAATAGTGAATGTGGTAAAATTATACAGTACTAGCAAAAAAGTGTAAAAGTAAGGGAAATGACACGCACACACAAAAAATCAAGAATCCACTGGAAAACGCTGGCATCTTGACACGTGGAGACAGAACTTCGTAAGGAGGGGAATAGATCGGATGACTAAGGAGAGCTATCGCGAAATAGGTGAGCTGATAAAGAATGACGAAAGAGGGAGTGATCAGAGATGGAAACGATGTCACCTGGTAGCCGATTCCAATCGTTTGATGTGACCGGTATGAAGGAGCAAGAAAATGTGTTTGTGTAGCAGAAAATACCTTTAACCTTGTGTTCATGGTCGATCCGAGAGGAGTGATATGTGGGAGGCGTAATGAGCTCATTACGCAGTGATGGATGATGGTAGGTCTTATGGAAAAGGCAAAGGCGGAAGTACTTGCGACGCAGTGATAGAGGTGGCAGTGACAAGTGGTGCTTCATTGCTGTTACGCTTGATGTACGGTGATAATCCGATAGAATAAAACGTGCAGCGTTATTTTGAATTAGCTCAAGGTGCCTAATCAAGTTTTCGTGGTGAGGGTTCCAGATTGCAGCAGCGTACTCCAATTTCGAGCGCACGAGGGTTTTATAAAGAAGCATCTTCAAGGAAAGTGGGGCGTTGCTGAAATTTCGACGTATGTATCCCAATGTACGGTTAGCATTGTTCGTGATGACGTTAATATGGGCATTCCATGTTAGATTGAAAGAAATGGTGACGCCTAAGTACCGGTATGACGACACTTGGTCAAGATAAACATCACCCAGTTTGTATGTTGAGGAGTTATTAGACTGGCGGGAGACTGTCATTAGCTTGCATTTTTTGGGATTTAATTTCATAAGCCATTTATCGCACCAATTCCTAATGTTATTTAAGTCTGTCTGCAAGATGTTCCTATCATCATCGGTACGTATTTCCCTGTAAAGCACACAGTCGTCGGCATATAAATGAACGGATGAAGAAACGCAGTCAGGGAGATCATTAATATATATTAAAAACAGCAGAGGTCCCAGAACTGAGCCTTGCGGTACACCCGATGTTACACTTATTTCCGGCGAGTCATGACCGTTAACAGTGACGTACTGAAGACGGTTTGTTAGAAAGTAGTTGAGCCATGCCAGTACATTCGAGTCAAGGTTGAGAGAGGAGAGCTTATGCATTAGTAAAGCGTGATTGACTTTTTCAAATGCTTTTGCAAAATCCAGGAAAATGCAGTCAATTAGAGATTGTTTATCAAGAATGGTATGCAGGTGATGAGTGAAAAGAAGCAACTGGGTTTCACAGGAAAACGTACGCCTAAAACCGTGTTGGGCCGATGTAAAAAATGAATTCGATTCTAAAAGTTTCGCAATATGTGAATGCAGTACATGTTCCATTAGTTTACACGGAATGCTTGTTAGTGAAATGGGCCGATAGTTAAGAGCGGAGTGTTTATCACCAGACTTGTGTATCGGCACAACCTTACCGACCTTCCAGTCCAGCGGCAAAGTTGCTTGGTCAAGTGACTGCTGGAAAATCTTACACAAGAAGAGAGACGAATATGCGCTCGTTTGTTTGAGAAATTTTGAGTTGATACCGTCAGTCCCACATGATGAGGATGTTTTTAAGGTGTCAATTAACTTCGAAATTCCTGCAGAATCAAAAATGATAGGAAACATTGAGCGGTAGTCACGGCACACAACTGCGTCAACAGGTGCAGCAGTATTTCCCGAGAAATTGGCTGAAAAAATATTGTTAAATAACGCGGCACATTCAGATGGTGGTAGCGGCTCACCAGAGTCATCGTTAATTGATAAATCCGCATTTTGGCTAGAATTGATAACGTTCCAAAATTGCCGGGGGTTCCTTGATAACAATTCAGGCAACGTATGCGTTTGGAAACGATTCTTAGCAGCACGCACAGCTTCCACGTATTCTGCCTCAGCATTTTGATACGCTACCCAGCAGTCACTAGTATTTTGCAACTTGGCTGTGCGGAAATAGCGCTTTTTTCTATTAGACAAACGTTTTAGATGCGTGTTATACCACGGTCTTTTTGTGTTGTTCCGTATGCGTCGAAGGGGAATGTGCGCATTGGTGACATTAGTAACTAAGTTTTTGAAAAGGTCCCAGTTCTCTTGTACACTTCTCTCTTCAAAATTGCAACAAAATGTGTCTAAGTACGCGCACATATCTTGGTTAATGGCGTCAAAATCTGCATTGCGGTAGTCCCGGATGTACTTGTCTTTTTCAGTTCCACGTGAAAAAGACATGGTGATGTCGAAATGTAACACCAAATGGTCGCTCAGACCAGGAAGATAGATAATTGGGGATATGAAGTCTGGATGAGTTGACAAAACTAGGTCTAATGTATTAGACGATTCATTAGTTACCCTTGTTGGTTTCGTTACAACCTGGGTAAAGTTGAAACAATTACAAAAATCTAGGAACTGTTGGGATTGTGTTGAAAAGGGGTCGAGTAGAGGAACACCAGCGTGCCAGGTAATGTTAGGAAAATTCATGTCACCAAAAAGAAAAATTGGTGACGAAGGATACCGAGTGACGACATAGCTGAGAACGTCATGCAATTGATCGACGAATGACGATGTATAGTTTGGAGGACGATAGCATACGCCTAATATAATCTTTGTGTGCTTACTTGAAATACCAACCCAGACTGTTTCCAGAGAGGACACAACTTCTACTTGAAAAGAGGAAATTGTTTGCGATACGGCTATCAATACACCACCACCCTGTCTATCTTCTCTATCGCACCGATACACATCATATGTGACGTCAGTCTGGAAAATTTCTGTATTTTCCACCGTTGAGTTGAGCCATGTCTCGGTTAATATTACTAATTTTGCCTCCATTGAGGAAATAATAGAATTAAGCTGAATCCTGTGTTTCATAATGCTCCTTATGTTGGAAAAAAGAACAGGGACATTGAAAAGAGCAGTCACGTCATCATTCCTACCTCCGGCTAATTGTTACTTGTGAGGACGACTGAAATGAGTAGAATTCGCATTCATTTTGCGGTTACGAGTACTAAAGGCGGGTCCATTGCGACTACCCGATGGCTTATCTTGGGTGACACTGTCGTTTGGAACGGGAGTTGTAATCTTACGAGTTTCCTTCTTTAGTATACTATCAGTAGCACGGTCATAAATGTAGCAAGTGTTACCTACATACAACTTGTCATGGCGAACTGAGAAAGCTGGTGACTGTGGCAATGAGTTTGCAAACTCAAATAGTTTTTTCCGTGCAACTCGTGTGGCTATTGAAAAGTCTTCTGTGACGGAAACATTAATACCTTTAAACGTTGCTCGCTTAAAAAGAACTTGTTGCCGAAGCTTAAAACGACTAAACTTGACAATGACAGGTCTACACCTGTTTTCTTGGTAGCTGCCACCTAACCTATGCGCACGCTCAATTACATCATCAGTTATGTTCGGGTCGACATGTTGCATCAGAAGGCTTACAATTTTTTCCTCAGTTTGTATCCACGATTCCTTAGCGTCCGGGATACCATGAAAGATTAGGTTATCACGACGCGCCCTGTCTTCAATGTCGTCAAGGCGTGAACTCATGACAGTGCTTGTTTGTTCGAAGGTTTTCACGGCCTCTTCTGCTAGAATGAGCCGCTCTTTTACGTCATCAATTTTGTCACATTGGGCCTCGATTTTCAATATCCGCGTATTCATTGCGACAAACCCTTCTTCGAAAGACTTCTGCGCCGTCGCGACATTAGCCGAGATATCCACTTGGCCCTGGGCTAGCCTACCCGTCTCAGCCTTTAGTTCTTTTAACATCGTTAGCACTTCTTTTTGCCATTCATCGGGACCGGGGTTGCTTTCAATATCTCCGCAACACAACAGCTTAGAAAGTACATGAACATATTCATCATATGCGGTACACAGTGCGTGGGGGCACGGGAAAAGCAAAGTACATCTGTTGCTAGTGCGCTTAGCAAACAGGGAACATTTGTTACTAACCTGCACGAAGTAAAAAAGTCGCACGAAGCGGAATTGAGCCATGGTGTCGCAGGTGACTTTCCCGTGCCCACTGAAGCGATGCGAAGCTCCGAGCCTGGTTATAGCTTGCGCTGAAACTGGTTGCTTTGTCGATGCGGCTGTCCGGGTCAAGTGGAGCGATGCGTCTTGCGGATAATCGTTGAAAGTCATCAGATGGTATGGCGTTTCACCGCTGTCGCTGTGCACCGGCTGATTTGACTGTTGATCCGTAGGCATCAGATAGACGGTGCGTGACACGTGGCAGCTCGGATAAGTGGCGAAACGGACCAGAGCCTGCACGAAGTAAAAAAGTCGCACGAAGCGGAATTGAGCCATGGTGTCGCAGGTGACTTTCCCGTGCCCACTGAAGCGATGCGAAGCTCCGAGCCTGGTTATAGCTTGCGCTGAAACTGGTTGCTTTGTCGATGCGGCTGTCCGGGTCAAGTGGAGCGATGCGTTTGGCGATGCGTCTTGCGGATAATCGTTGAAAGTCATCAGATGGTATGGCGTTTCACCGCTGTCGCTGTGCACCGGCTGATTTGACTGTTGATCCGTAGGCATCAGATAGACGGTGCGTGACACGTGGCAGCTCGGATAAGTGGCGAAACGGACCAGAGCCTGCACGAAGTAAAAAAGTCGCACGAAGCGGAATTGAGCCATGGTGTCGCAGGTGACTTTCCCGTGCCCACTCTGGCTAGAAACGCATGGCCAACATATATTTAGTGGCACACAACTGAGAAATACAAAAAGGGCATGTTGCAGTATAAATACAACGAAAAACATGCTGTTGCAGATCTTTTCATGTCGATGTTATACATGTGAATTTTCATTCAACTTTATAGCTAGCTCATGCACGAAGATGAAGCTAGAACTCTTAGACGAAGACACCCTCTTTTAGCTGTATTGACTGCGGGTATTTCAGAGATAAGCATGCGTGAGTAATGCTGTCATAAATTCTGTTCTTCAAACTGGCCAAATATATGCGCGAGTGCATCCATAGAGGCACATTTGCTTTTCTGTAGTTAGGATACCCATGTGACGTGTTTGTTAGATAAATGCCTTGCAATATGCACCATATGAATATTTTATTACGTAAAATTGCAATACCACTGCATATACATGTCAGTATGCGCATTTGCATTCACTGCAGATAAAACGTAAAGTAAAAGAATACAGACACATGAATTTTTTACCAAGGTAGTAGAGGGCTCCAGAAATTTCGACCACCTGGGGTTCTTTAACGTGCACCCAAATCTGAGCACACTGGCCTAAAGCATTTTCACCTCCATCGAAAAAGCAGCCACCAAAGCCGGGATTTCATCCTGCGACCTTCAGGTCGGAACCCGAGTACCTTAGCGACTAGACCACTGCGACAGGACTTGAATCTCCCTGTTCCCCCGTGAAGGGTGGCAGACCGGCTTTGCTGGTCTGGCTAACCTCCCTGCGTTTCCTTTTCTACTATTTCTTCACATGAGTTCAACGAATGGAGCTTCCTTCAAACGGCTAACATTCGGACGTTTATAATTTGCCTGAAATTGAGTTCACTAAATGAGTATTGTGTGCTGCTTCATTGTGATCATCGATATAAATTGTTCTGGTTGGCTAAAAAGGCACTACTCCTCACTTCTCATCAAACAGCACAAGCTGTCTAATGACCATAGGGGGAAAAGTAGTAGAAACGCTAAGGCAAAACATCAATCTTGAACCACATGCCATCGCAATAAAGCAGGCAAGCTTCTGCAAAAATGACTGGCAACCGGGATCTCAGAAACTACACATAGCTACATAACGTAATAGTTTCCCAACATGATGCAAAGGCAGCAGAATCACATTGTGCCTAACCTGCTTCATAATGATAACAATGAGGCCACAACGTTATTAGCCTCTGTATGCTAATAACAAATTACCTTGCAAATTATGTGACAATACCATTCAATACGACGTCATGAATCTTGCATCCTACCATGTGGTCTAAGTAACAACAAGGTGGTTTCAGTAACGTCGGTGCAAGCCAATAAACAACAATCACTTGGTGAACATTATTTTTGATAATATTTAATTGGTCTGATGCGTACATCTTCAAAAAACGGCAGTTTATACTTGTTCATTCTTAGATAAATACAATGTCAAAGTTTGCATGTGAGCAGAAACATATGCACGCCTTACGCACGCATACCGTGATATGTTTTGAGCAATAAATTAGGTATCCATACACTGCACATACCACAGGTCACTTGTAAATCTGCAGCGAGGACACAAAGAATTTATGATATCAGATAAAGCGTTACACTTGCTTTTGAAAGTGTCATTGGAGGTTGTCATAGAACTTTGTTTTAGAATGTTTGTAGACGTAAAGGTATTCGGCAAAGTTTTAACCCCAAAGCGGGCTGCAGCGCCCACAATTTTTAAAAACCAGAACAATGCAATGATAGGTGAACAGGGGGAAACAAGCAGTACCACCAAATTGCGCTCGAACGAGTGAACAACTGCTCAACCTAGCACTTGCACAGCTAAAGTACGGTTATTACACAAAATGTATTGACCCAGGCGTAATTGCATGCTAGGAGAACCGCGCCTACAGCACGCTGGGTCAAGTTTACGCAGGCTTAATTAAGCTGAATATCGTGGTAATTTAATGATATACGTTCCCGGTGAATGCAAACAAATTTGGTCACACAGGAAAACACATTTACCTTATAGTAGTCACACACATTTATTGATCATGTAGCTGTTGAATAGAGGACGCGTGACATATAAAACTTTCTCCAGATACTTCTTTGGCACAGAAAACGAACAAGGCCGCGTAAATACCAACGCGGACACCACGTCATTCTTGTTCATTCTTCTAAATTAAATACGCAAAGATCTAATTCAGCGCGAATCACCGGAATACTCCAACGCACGCGACAAACAGACGACGCTTACGGCTTACACGCGCAGCCCCCGAACGGCGTCCGACGGTATTGCAAAAATACAGTGATTCTTAGCGTGCAGAGCATCGCCCGTCAAATCACAGTCGCACAGCGCACATTGCTATAACCCCCCTCCGCACGAAAAAATTCGTCCGCGCGTACGTCCCTGAGCTTAGGCTTGAGCCTAATGAAATCAGAAACGCCAACAGACTGGCTACATTAATAAAAACTCAGTTATCATCTACTAGCTAGGAAAACCTTAGTTTACAACGTTATTATACTATAGCGCTCCTGGTGTTAGCCGCGGGAGGAGCCGACGACGCCAGCCGAAGCACAGCAGCCTGGATCGGGCGTGCCGTGGCCTTGGCGGGAGAAGCAAAAAACAAAGCGTCGACAGCAGAAACATCCACCCACCTTTTTAGTTTGGCGAGCGCTCGACGGTACAAAGCAGCCGGTCCTCTTTTGAGTATAGTGCATCTTCGTAACAATCAGCACCGATAGAACACAAAAGACAGCGCAAGCACACTTTGAACAACACAAAAAATTCACTTTGAACGCTCTGCACACGGCCGTTGTGGCCTTCAGGATGATTCCGCCATTACTGTCCTTCTGACGCTACCGATCCTCTTTTGCGCACATAATCTTTTATATGATAAGTAAAAAGATTGTTTCCGCTTAATATTATAGTGAAAAGGAGAGAAAATGGAAGATACGCGAGTGTGTATTGCATAGGATAATTCTTAACTTTGAAAAAGAAAAAAAAAACTCAACGCGTATTCGCGCAAAATTTGAAATGTTCAAGAGCGTGTGAAATTTGAAACGTTTGCTTGCTTGTGTATTTCTTATACCGATACCTTGTTAACATATGTACATTGGTTGAGTGGTTAAGCTGGCTGTTAAAAACAGTGTTAAAATGGTTGTATATTAGTACAAATTAAGCGTACTTGTTGGCAAACATTATTTTAGCTGTCTTTAGGAAATTTTCTTTAGGAAAAGGTTTTGGTCAAGGCTCACTTTAGCTTGCTTTGAAGAATATTTCTATGAAGAAAAGCAAGAAAACGTTTCTTTGATGTTATAATAATAGAGCGTTAAAGTCCATAGCCCGCCATAAAAATTGGTAACACGTGTCAACTGATACATTGTAAGGCTAACAAATATTTGTACAACACAAAAACTATTTTCTCTACCACGGTCTTGTTGGTTTGTATTTCTTTACATTAACAAATGTATGATTTATATATACTGTCATGGACAAAGTTTTGTTTGCAATGTTAGGCGCAAACGAGGCCGAAAGCTCTATATGTGTAAGTCACAATCATGTTGTAGCTCTACAAGCTGCATACTCCGCCAGTGGCTAGTGAGCTTGTAGCGCATAGCTTGGTCAGCGCCGGCCGTGAGACGACGAGGAAAAGGCAGCAAGAATGCCAAAACCAGTGAAGAACTAACGTTCAGCCGGGCACTACCGCTATCAGATATCCGTTACTGCGGTGGGACTACTAATGAGACCATGGTGTCTAACCAGGAGACCTCTAAAAGCTGTTGGTTATGCTCTATGACCATGTTGCTCACAAAAATTTCTCGGCGACTGTGCACCCTAATGGGTGCTCATCAGCACCCATTAGTTGTTGCACTCTTTTTGCACCCTAGTTTCCACCCTTTTGATGTGTGCACCCTTTTGTTTATTCATTATTTATTCATACTGTCGATCCCATCAGGGATCTTTACAGGAAGGGCATATTGAATTGTTACAATATGACAATACAAATTTCAAATATTCAATTATACATAAAAAAATTTTGGCGGTTAACAAAGGCAGGCGAGAAGACGTAATAGTACATCATAATAATAGTACATCCTAATACGTAAAAAAGGGGGTGATCAAAGAGGTCTATAATGGCAAAACTGAAGTAAAAAATACATTTATGTAAAAATGGCGAAAATAAACGAAGTAACCATATGTAGGATAGACGACATTATGCGTACAGTGTAACAGCAAAAGAAAGTGAGCAAAGAGGCATACAAAGGGAAAACAGGAGCAAAAACACACTGATGTAAAAAAATGTTATACAGAAGTAAGGATGATACAGGAGGCTCATAACTGGGCAGCATGTAGCTGATCTTCAAGCGATGTTAAAAAGGAAGATAATGTCGCGCTTGTTGTTACGCTAGGATCCAGCCTGTTCCATTCACGTGTCATTAAAGGAAAAAATGAATATTTATGACTTTCCGTATGGATGACATGCTCATGTAATGATAATGCGTGTTTGTGCCGCGTTTGTCGTGTTTGGGTTAAAGTGAAGTATTTGGAACTGTCAATCTTTATGTCTTTGTGAATCAGCTGGTACATCATTTTTAATCGCGCATGCTTGGCTTGGTTTTGTAAGGTGAGGATGCCGGCCTGTTTTAGTAATTCTGTGGGTGAATCTTTTAGCCTATATTTATTAAAAATGCATCTTAGTGCCTTCCTTTGGACTGCTTTGAGTTTGTAAATGAGTTCTTTAGGAAACCAAACAACGTTAGCGTATTCCAAAGTTGATCTGACAAAAGTTTGGTATGATAAAAGCTTTGTGGTAGGGGGGGGGGGGCTAGTCTCAGACGTCTATTTAAAAAAAAAACAATTTTTTCAGTGCAGACAAGGTGACGTTGCTTACGTGGCGTTCCCATCTAAAGTCATGGGTTAGTGCTAAGCCAAGGTATTTATACTCTTTCACTGCGCTGAGTGTGGCGCTGCCTATAGTGTAGTTGAAATCAGATGTGTGTTTTTTTCTCGTTATTGATAGGGCAGCTGATTTTTTAACGTTCAGTGTCATTTGCCATTCTTTACACCATTTGAATACTAAAAATAAAGAGTTGTTTAATGCAAGATGGTCACTATAAGAGTCAATTACTTGGTATAAAACGCAGTCATCAGCGAAACGTTTGACGCTGACAGGAATATTACAAGGCAGATCATTATTGTATATAAGAAATACTCCGGATCTTACGCTAGACTTATGGGAATGTTGCTGGCCGACTTCTACAAACTGGGTGCGGTCACTAAGATAATCTTTTATCCAATTGACAATGGGCCCTTTCCCCAAGGTTAGTTCGAGTTTATGAATTAGTTTGTCATGTGATACCCGGTCGAAAGCATTTGAAAAGTCTAAAAAGATAAGATCGATATGTTTCTGTAGGTCGACACTCAGCGATACATCGTGTACAAGTTCAAGTAGTTGCGTGACTGTGGAGACACCTTTTCGAAATCCATGCTGACAGGGTGTTAGCATTTGTTCCTTTTCAAGGTGTTTGGTTATGTGCTTTATGATGATGTGTTCCAACAGTTTGCAGGCTGTGCATGTCAGTGAGATGGGTCTGTAGTTAGAGGGTTCGTTTTTACTTCTTGATTTATGAATGGGTTTTACTTTAGCTGTTTTCCAGTCGTTAGGGAGGGTCCCTGATGAGAATGATTTGTTAAAGATTATTAATAGGTACTTGGCTATCCACTCAGCGTATCTGCGAAGGAATGCATTCGATATATTGTCAGGTCCTGATGATTTCTTAGAATCTAGTTTGAGCAGCAAGTTAAGTATGCCTGCTTCGGTTAATAATAGCTGATCTAGAGGTTTTAATTCCGACGGACGTGTCTGTGGTAGCGTGCCGTCATCCTCCGTGAAGATAGAGCAGAAGTAGTCATTAAGCAGGTTAGCAGACCTTCGGTTGTCTACATCTATCGTTTCATCATCATCGCGAGTTTTCGGGTTTATGTAGTTTCAGAACTTTGTTGGGGCTGATTTCAAAAAGTTAGTGAGTGTATTTGTGAAGTAGAATCGCTTAGCTGTCTTAATTTTTGATTTCATGTATTCAATAGCCATGCTGAGATCGTGCTGTGTGTATTTTATTGGGTTGGTTTTCTGCAGTTTTCTCATCCTCTTTACTTTACGTTCGGCGTGTATAACATCGCGCGTAATCCATAGATTACGCTTAATAGGCTGCTTCTTTCTAATCGGCACGTACTTATTTATACAAAGAGAAATCATCGCTTTTAGCGCGAGCCACAAGGCATCGATGTTGGTACTGCTGTTACGGGAAAGTTCAACAAACGATTCATACTCATCAGCAAGGTGATCAAGTATATTAGTGTCCTCAGCTTTACTGTATTCAGGGTACGCGACTATTTCTTGAGGGGTAACAGTGTCATAAAGGGGTACGGTGCAAGATGTGATCTTGTGATCGGAAATACCATCTAGAAGACATAAATTAGTTTCTGCGCTTATGAAGTGATGGCTGAGAAATATTAGGTCTAATATGGAAGAGCTGGATCCCTCTATACGTGTAGGTTCAGTTTCTATTTGTGAAAGGTTGAACGATAACATAAAATCAAGTAACATATCCGCACAGGATGAATGATGCTGCATTGTGTGCCAGTCAACATCAGGCGCGTTAAAATCACCTGCGATTATTAATCTGGATGACGGCGCATGTTGTTCTGTGTACTCATGCAATCGGCGTATATTGTCAAAGTCGGACGAAGGACTGCGATATACGCAACCAACGACTACAGTGCAGACATCATAGCTCAGCTTACAAAAGATAGCCTCAGCGCCCGCAACATCGGGTAACACTAAAAACGGAATATCTTTTTTGACTAGAATGGCCACATCTCCACCTCGCGTCGTCCGGTCTTTCCGAATGATAGCGTAGTTGGGAGGGGCTATCTCACCATCTTTAATATCTCCTGTTAGCCAGGCTTCCGTTAGTGTTACAAAATCGGGCTCAACCGTAAGAAGCAAGGCTTCAAGGGAGTCTGTTTTTTTTTTTCAATATGCTATGGGCATTTATGTTCTAAAAGGACATGTGGGATGTTAGTTTCGGCAGGAGCGAAGGTTTCGATAGCTTCGCTGCTGGTTTTGTGCGTCAGGATTGACGGAAGCAGATTTCAAGGGAACTACAGTATTAGTCTCCTCGTCCCAGTAGAACATATCTCCGTTTATTCGCAGCTTATCATAAATTAGACTCATTTTGTCGCCAGATTCTTTCCTTGATTTGGTGAAATTCCACAATTTACTTCGCAGATCCCGTACGCGTTGTGAAAAGTCTTCGGAAATAGAGAATCCTGACCCCTTCAACTTGGAACAATTTTTCAAGATTTTTGTTTTGTCCCTAAAATCGAGAAGTTTGAGAATTACTGGTCTTAATTTAGAAGCATCTGGCCTGACTAGTCTGTGAATACGTTCGATACTTACAGCATCAAGCTTAAGGGTGTTTTTGAAAACCTTTTTATTTACTGCAAATTCTAACGTGTCTTCGCTTTCTTTGGCTTCTTCTGGCATACCATATACTAATAAATTTGATTGTCTGGAGCGATTTTTGAGGTCGTCCAGTCTTAGTTCTAGTGTTATAATGACTTTCTGTAGGTTAGTGACCATTTCTGCGCAAGACGAAACCTATTTATCCAGGGTTGTTAGCTGTTCCACTTTCTTGTCTATTGCGTTTAGGCGTTGTTCCTTAATTTCTTTCAACTCCTTTAGGATTTGTTGTAGTTGCCGTGACATTTCCGGTGTGTCGGGACCCGGGTTGGATTCTACATCACCGGCTAGTAGCTATAATTTGGCGAGATGCACTATGTCAAAGCAAAGTTCACACAGCAGCCCAGGGCACGGCAGCACAATTAAACAAGGCTCGTTTGAAGGCATGCAATGCTGAAAGCGTTTTCTCACCTGCGCAATGAACACAAACGGGTTATCCATGTGCCTTTGCGGCCAGGTGCCGTGCCCTATAGCCCACGGAAATGTGTCGTCTCTTCTTATAGCACGAAGGGCTCGGTGCGCCACCATCGCCGAATCCAAGTCCGAACAGGCGCTCGGTGTTATCGACGAGGGCAGCTGATGACGAAATGTGTTGGTGCTGTGCGATGTCAGCAGGACTGCCTCGGTGAAGTGGTGAACTGGAAGTAGATGCGCAGCATGCGCGTCATTCATCCGTAGGCTTTGTAGCTCACAGGGGCCGTGGCCTGCGGTTATCAGCAGCAGGGTTGCGATTATCTGCGCAATGAACACAAACGGGTTATCCATGTGCCTTTGCGGCCAGGTGCCGTGCCCTATTGGTTTCGCTTGTAAGGTGCTGAGGTGCGAAAACGGTGCTCGAATGGTGTGCTTAGGGTGTCGGCACCTTTTTTACACCCTTATGGGTCAGCATTGGTTTGGTGTGCATACTCAAACTCAAGCTTTTCAATAAACGCATTTTCCCTACAGGAGCTTGGCTGCCGTCTTCACCCATTAGTAAAGCGACATTGCACTTCTGTAAGTCCAGCCTGGCTTACAGAGAACTGGGTTCACTCATACGTACTCATGCAAAATCAATACATATTGAAATAATGGGCCCAACTTCTTGTGCTCAGCCATTGCCTTTAGAAAACACTGAAAAACCTTCGCGGAACTAGAAAAATTGGCAGATCGCACGTACATTTGGAATCGATGTTATGCGAAGAACGAATAAGGACAGTTGATGTGTCACTTGAAAATTAGCACAACGTTACCGAGGCGGGCGTAAACAACGCCATACATTATTTCCTTCTCAAGATTATCATGTTTGACGTGTCATTTACCTTTGTCGTCTATTCACGTCAGGTGATACCAATTTTGCTATATGTGGAGCTAGCGAAACGACAATAAGCGCGCTATGAGCGTGGCTTGTAGTCATGTTGTTACATGACACGTATCCCATTATTATCATGTTTGCACCAATCACATACCTTCGTCATCGATTCATGCCCGTAATAGCAAATTTGGTGTATGTGAAGCTAGCGAAACGGCCGCAAGCGCATCATGAGTGCGACATGTAGTCATGTTGTTACATGACACGAATGTCATAATTATCATGTTTGGGCGTGTCATTTACATTTGTTATTCATACGCGTCACGTTGGCCCAAATGTGGTATACGGGAAGCTAGGAAACGGCCCGAGCACATCATGAGCGTAGTATGTTGTCGCGTTCTTACATTACACGCATGCCACGATTATCACGTTTGCGCCTGTCATATACCTTCGTTATCTATTGAAGTTGCGTAATATCAAATGGGGGATATGTGAAGCCAGCTAAATGACTACGAGCGCACTATGAGTGTAGCATGTAGTCATGTTGTTACATAACACGCATGTCAAGATTATCATATTTGGACGCGCCATTTCCTTTTGTCGGCCCTTCGCGTCACGTAGTACCAATTTGGGAATTTGTGAAGCTAGTGAAATGGCCGCAAGAGTATCATTAGCATGGCATGTGGTCATGTTGTTACATGACACGCATTTCATGATTATCATGTTTGCGCCAGACAAACACCTTCGTCATCCATGAACGTCTTGTGATAGCAAATCAGGTGACGCTAGCGAAACCACCGCGAGCGCACTATGAGCGTGGCGTGCAGTCATGGCTCATGCAATGCATGTCACGATTTCCTCGTTAGGGTCTGTCGCTTGTTTTCGTCATTGAGTCTAGTCATACCATACCATTTTTGCAACATGTCATGTGCACGAAACCACCACAAGAGCAGGTAGACCATGAAATCGCGATCATGACACTCATCGCATACATATCATGATAGTCAAGTTATGACTAGTAAATTGTGCTCATTAAACAGTCATGTTTGTTTTGTCATAACAAATTTGGTATCTATACGATAACGAAATAGCCAGGAGAGCTATAGGTTGGAGGTGGCTAGGTAGATAGATAGATAGATAGATAGATAGATAGATAGATAGATAGATAGATAGATAGATAGATAGATAGATAGATAGATAGATAGATAGATAGATAGATAGATAGATAGATAGATAGATAGATAGATAGATAGATAGATAGATAGATAGATAGATAGATAGATAGATAGATAGATAGATAGATAGATAGATAGATAGATAGATAAGGCCAAAGTCGCTAAGTTCGCTAAGAAATGCTTCGCATTTATTACTAGCTTCCTGGCGGACACATGCAGTGCATATGATGCGTGGTCTCCGTAATGCATTAAGGTGAGAGTAGACCTAGCACCCAGTTTCTACATTTATTTTATTTATTTATTTATTTATTGATACAATACTGCAGACCCTATTCGGGTCCAAGCAGGAGGGCAAATACATGAATAATATATATATATATATATATATATATATATATATATATATATAATATATATATACATAATATATATATATAGATATATATATATATATATATATATATATATATATATATATATATATATATATATATATATATATATATATATATATATATATATATATATATATCCACAATTCGCGTTCGTAAAAGCCGCCAAGCAAGTAGCAAGAAAGCCGCGCCATGGAACGCCGTCCTGCACGCGCCACGATGCTACGCCACGGGTCCGGCACGAGACTCGAGGGGCAGAGGAAGAGACCGACGAAGTTGGAGTTAGCGAGCAAGAGGCACTCTAGGCTGACCATTTTTAGCTTTGAGTTTGCGGGCACAAGTTCGCCCTAAATAAAGAGTTTATATAGTACCAGGTGCTATAATTATTCGTAACAATATATATATACATGGACAGCAATCACAAAAAATGAAAGGAGAAAGTCACAACTAAGTAAGATGTACACTGAAGAAATACGAAAAACGTTATCAATGAAAACAACGTCAGAAAAAAATAACAGAAGTAAGAACACATTGCATGCGCATAAACATTTGCCTATACCCCCGCAAGACACTTGAAATACAAAAAAAAGAATTGAAATACGAAAAAGGACACTAAAAATAAGAAATGAAAGATTAATCAACATGACAATGGCGGATCATCAAGTAGATATATGTTCAATGGAATCTGCGCTTATTACTTGTGATAAATGCAGATTATTTCAATCGTTTATAGTGCGCGGAAAGAAAGGATATTTGAAAAAGGTTAGTTCTGGTCTTATATGGTGTTAAAGAAAATTCGTGACGATGCCGTGTTCGACGTGCTGCAAGTGGTGTCACATACGCGTGTGGGTTCAGAGAGAAAGAGTTGTTTTTCAGTTGGTAGCGAAATTTTAGCCTGTGTATTTTCCTTCGAAGCTTAAGTGTCTGGATATTATGTTGTTTCATTAGGCTAGTGGGAGAGTCAGTTATTCTATATTCAGAAAAAATGAACCTAACTGCTCTGCGTTGAATCATCTCTAGAGCGTTTATGTTAGTTTTTGTGTAGGGATCCCATATGATGCTTGCATATTCTAGTTTCGGGCGAATGAGTGAAGTGTAGGCTAGCATTTTAGTATAATGAGGAGTGTGCTTTAATTTGTGCCTGAGGATACACAGTTTTTTGAAGGAGGAGTTACATATGTTGGAAATGTGGTTATTCCAACTTAGGTCACTAGTTATCATGATTCCAACATACTTGTATTGGTTTACTTTGGTGAGCGGTGTAGATCCTAGGTGATAAGCAAACGACATCATATTATTTTTTATAGACATGTAGATTGTTTTTTCCTTGTTCAATTCCATACCTCATCGCCCGCACCACGACAAAATGTTTTGAAGGTTAGAATTAAGCAATAATTGATCATTAAGAGAACAAACTTCGTTAAACACTATACGATCGTCTGCGAATAGCCTAATTTGAATAGGGGGAAAATTTCGTTAACGATGTCATTTATATATATTAGAAATAGTAAAGGTCCCAAAACACTACCCTGGGGTACTCCAGACGTTACTGAAAGTTCATTAGAAGAGTAATTACCAATTGATACAAGCTGTTTGCGATTATACAGATAAGCTGCTACCCAGTTAACTATGTATGCGGGAAGGTTAATTGATTCCAGTTTTTCAATAAGTTTACTATGAGGAACAAGGTCAAACGCTTTCTTAAAGTCCAGAAATATCACGTCAATTTGGCTCGACTTGTCAAGTCGAGCACTTTGGCAGCAGCAGCGGATCTGCGCACAGCCTACTGAACCATTGCATATTGTTTTTACAGCGCATGTCGTCGGTGCACTACCCCGTGTCAAGGGAAATACGGTGGTCATCGTGGGAGTGACTGCTGACCTTTCAAATAGCCTCGACGCATCGCCCCGTATCATATCAGGGCACGGCTGTGATCATCGTGGTCGTGTTTTTGTTGTGCCCCGCTGTGAGCGCCACCTGGATAGCTGTTCAGCTCGGAGCATCTCCGGGTGTACTGAACCACACTTTGGCAGCAGCAGCGGATCTGCGCACAGCCTACTGAACCATTGCATATTGTTTTTACAGGTACTAAAGTTCTTCACTGCTGTTGCTGTGGGTTCTTGACGGAACGTCCCAGCTGCTTTGGAGGTTGACATCGCTTTTCATCGCTGCGTGTGCTTTTTTCAACGCGCAGCGCATGTCGTCGGTGCACTACCCCGTGTCAAGGGAAATACGGTGGTCATCGTGGGAGTGACTGCTGACCTTTCAAATAGCCTCGACGCATCGCCCCGTATCATATCAGGGCACGGCTGTGATCATCGTGGTCGTGTTTTTGTTGTGCCCCGCTGTGAGCGCCACCTGGATAGCTGTTCAGCTCGGAGCATCTCCGGGTGTACTGAACCACACTTTGGCAGCAGCAGCGGATCTGCGCACAGCCTACTGAACCATTGCATATTGTTTTTACAGGTCAGTACTATCGTTGTTTCTTTCCTTAGTGTTCTGTTGCTTTCTGCTGCTGCTGCTGCTGCTGCCATAGTGTTTTTTGATGTCGCCAGCCGAAATGGAAAAACATTTTAAAGAGTTGAAACAAGAGTTTCGCGAAATGCGGACTGCCCTGGAGAGAGAGCTGCGTAAGGAAATACGTGATGTGAAAACAAGTCTAGACTTTTTTAATAAGCAGTTTGAAGAAATTTCGGCTCTGTGCTCGCGGCTTGAAAAAGAAAACAGTGAGCTAAAGGCTCAAAATGATGTTCTGAAGACTGATTGCAGTCAGCTGAAGCAGGTCGTTCTCAACAATGAACGTAGGACTACCGCCCTAGAACAGTACTCGCGAAACCGAAATATTGAAGTGAAAAATGTTCCTTTCGTGGAGGGTGAACGGTTGACCAGGGTCGTTCAGAAGATTGGTGAAGCTGTCGGCGAATCAGTGAAAGAAGATGACATAGAAATTTGCCATCGCGTGACTGCTAAGGATGCATCTTGCCCTCATATTGTTGTGCAGTTCAACAACCGGTCTAAGCGAGACGCAGTTCTGGAAAAGGCGAAAAAGTTGCGCTTAACGACAGCTGATATTGGTTTCCCAGGAAAGACATTTGTCTACGTCAATGAACACCTATGCCCACAGTTAAAAAAACTACTGGGACAAACTGTAGCGCGCAAGAAGGAAGCCGAATGGCGATTTGCCTGGACGAAAGGCGGCAAAATTTTTGCGCGAAAGGATGAGAAGTCGAGGGTGCTTCAGATAACTACTGAGAGCGATCTCGAAAAGATTGTTTAAATTTGTTGAGCTTCATCCTTTAGCAAAAAAAAAAAAAAGCTAGAAGAAAAACAGGGCAAAAAGAAAATGGCTGCAGACTGCTTAACGCCACACCAGTTGAGCCTATTGGTATCTGGTAGAAAACACCACATTTCCTACCTTCATATAAATGCGCAATCAGCCAGAAACAAGGCAGATGAGATAGCAATACTGCTTGAATCGTTTGAGTTCTCCTGTGACGTCATCATGGTTACTGAAACCTGGTATCGCCATGAATCCGACGTTCTTCGTATACCTAGCTATGTCACGTATTTCTTGAACCGCAGTGATAAATTAGGTGGTGGTGTTATGCTCCTGGTCAAAGATGTGTTTGAGTGTGAAATACTCGAGGCTTTTTCTGTGGTTACTGACGATTACGAGATTATGACTGTAAAATGTTCTTCGGGTATTTTTTCTGTGGTATACCGCCCCCCCAAATGTAACATGTGCAACTTTTTTACGTTTCTAGACACTTTCCTGTCGTGGGTCAATGAAAATGGTTACAATCTTACTATCGGGGGTGACCTAAACATTGATATGCTAACTTCCAGCCCCCAACGTCTTGAACTTTGCAATATCATGGAATCAAACGCATTTAAAAATGTTATAAAACACCCCACTCGATTTCATGCCCAATCCTGCACACTTATCGACGTCATTATAACAAATAGCACAAGTGCACCTCTTTGCTCGGGTGTCCTTAAGACACATATTAGCGACCATTTGCCTGTTTACTCAATTTTAAGTCAAAAGAAGCTTCAACTTAGGGATGCAAAGCCACCGCCTACCCCATTCCGGTACATATGTCCTAGCACAATTGATATGTTCGCTGCATATATATCCAAGATAAAATGGGACGCTGTTTTCCGTGAAACTGATGCAGACACAGCGTATAATGTTTTCATCGAACGTTTTAGTGAAGCCTACAACAAGTGCTTTCCGCTCAAAGCAAAACGCAGACCACGCAAGGCAAGAAAGCCTTGGATTACTTCGGAATGCCTTCAAGCTATAAAAGTAAAAAATGCACTTTACCAGAAATTTCTAATATCTAGAGACAAAGAAGACTTGAAGACATTTAGAAAACATAGAAATACTACAAACTCTTTATTAAGGAAAAGCAAACTTGAATATTTTAGCAACCTTTTCAGCCCTGAAAAAACCAAAACGTCCGAAGCTATCTGGAAAAAGTTAAACATGTTGCTCCACCCACACTCGGATGATAGCACATACCCGACTAAACTCATTGTAGACAACCGCGTTCTAACTGGTGATGACCTTGCTGAAGCTTTCAATAAATTCTTTACCTCTATTGGAGAGAGCTCGCACGACAATAATTTTGCGCGATTCATGGGTTCGCAAGTAGGCGAAAGTGCATTTCTATTTCCAGTGACTACACAGGAGGTTACGGCAGATTTCATGTCACTGAAGAATAGCAGGTGTTGTGACGTAGACGGCCTAGAAATCCGTCCAGTTAAGCATGTTATTCATGTCATATCTCCTATTTTAGAATACATCATTAACTTAATCTTCTCATTGGGCACGTTTCCTAGTCGTCTTCAGATAGCCAAAGTTTCTATTATTTTCAAAGGTGGTGACAAAAATAGCATGACCAATTACAGACCAATTTCTATTTTACCTGTATTTTCTAAAGTAATTGAAAAGTTGTTACATAAACGAATAGTGTCATTCTTAACCAAGCACCACATTATGACGCCTTTTCAATTTGGTTTCACAAAGCAGCGCTCAACAGAAACTGCCCTACTAATGCAAAAAGAAATCATACTCGATGCATTTGAAAAGGAAATATATACACTTGGAATTTTTGTAGATTTCTCAAAAGCATTTGACAGAATCAACCACATTACATTAATTAAAAAACTAGAACACTATGGTTTTCGGGGGAACTTTATAAGTGTCATAAAAACCTATTTGAAATACCGACAGCAAAAAGTAGATATTAATGGCTACGCATCTAGTTTTAAAAAGCTGTCACATGGCGTGCCCCAAGGAAGTATTCTGGGTCCCCTGCTTTTTAATCTGTATGTGAACGACTTGACAAACATCGATAACAATACAACATTTATTATTTATGCAGATGATACCAGCTTATTTTTTAAAGACTGCGATTTGCATAAACTAGTTGACAAAGCAAATAGTGTCTTGAAACTGCTGCACATTTGGAGCATAAGAAATTCGCTAATTATAAACACCTCAAAAACAAAATCTGTGCTCTTTCGTCCAATAAATAAGCCCGTAAACTGCGATTTATCATTAGTGATTGGCTCAGAATCTATAAGGACTGAACCGATAGTGAAAACTCTGGGAGTTTTTTTCCACGAAAACATGCTATGGAAGGATCAGGCTGAGTTTGTCCATGCTAAACTTTCTCGTACTGTAGGTATCTTATCGCGCTTACGTTTTCTCTTGCCACAAAAAATTAAACTCTTACTATATAATTCGCTATTTTTATCTACATTAAGCTATTGCTATCTAGTATGGGGCACCACATCGGAAAAGAACTTAGGCCGAATATATAGATTACAGAAAAAGGCTGTGCGCATAATTACAGGTGTTCCTCGCGATGAACATTCCAAACCCATTTTCGAAGCTCTTAATTTACAACCAATGCCTGAGATATACAATACAATTTTAATGAAGCGATATCGTACTTCCTTAAAGAATCACGACTCTTTTCTTACTGATTTAGCGCGTTTGACACCCTATACCTGCCCCTATAGCACACGAGCCACCGATGACTGGAAAATTCCTTACACACGTACTAACTATGGTCGCCAGATGATGAGCTACTTACTGCCACTAACCTTAAACAGTTTCTTACAATAAACCATTTATACTGCTCCGTTCTGTAAATGTTTTTTCAACGTGTTAATAAAATGCAAATCGGCATGACCTTGAAGTACATGTTTTTGATATTGTATAATAACTGATGATCTCATGCTGCTGTTGCTGTTGCTATGTTGTCGAATGGTGCGAAAGCCTTCGTCAAGCCTTAATGGCTTTTTGCTTTCGCCCCACAGCATCACTGTTGTGACTTTTGTAATGTCTCCTGTGATGTCGGAATAAACTGAATTGAATTGAAAAAAGTGTACTAGCAAAGTAGTGAATAATTGTCGTTAATTGTGTTACAGTCGATACAGTCGATAAGTCGACAAGAAAAATCGTGTACATTTAAGTTACGATAAGCTGGTAATCAATGGACAAGCATTTGCCTGGGATACTGACATGCACCAACCAGTTCCTCTTCGGGCGCATGCTCAGATATTGGGGCGGAAATGACATGATCATTCTAGCTTAAGAACAAATGGGAAATATACCATCACAAAAAGCTTTACACCAGTATTGTTGGTGGTCAATTGTCGAAGCCTAAAAAACAAAATTGATGATTTTACAATCTTACTTGAAACGGTGAAAGCGCAAATCGTTATGGGTACCGAATCATGGCTTGACGACACAGTTTCAGATGTAGAAATATTTCCGCCAGGTTTTACAGTGTACCGTAAAGATAGAAACAGGCATGGTGGTGGCGTGTTTCTTTTAATTTCAAGTAGCCTTGCCAGCGAAGAAGTTGTTTTTGATAATGAAACTGAATCAGTATGGTGCCGCGTCCAATTTCCCCAGGGAAACAACATCGTTTTTGGATCGTTTTACCGCCCACCTGACCACAACAATGAGTCTCTGATTCAACTTTCCGACATACTATCACAAATATCTCACTGCGTAATACTGGGAGGGGATTTCAATCTGCCCGATATGAAATGGGATTCCGACTGTGTAGCCCCACAAAAAAATCGAAATTGTTCTGCCTTTTCAGAACTAATGAGCGTCTATGGGCTACAACAATATGTGAACGAACCAACTCGGTTTAACGCTTTACTAGATCTTTTACTAAGCAATGACGAAAATATTGTTCACACAAATGTATGTCCAGGAATTAGTGATCATAGTTGCGTTGTTGCAGAGTTAAACGTTTCTAGAATACCTGCGTGTAAGCAAACCCCTCGAAATGTTTTCATGTACGACAGAGGGGACTTTAATGCCATTTCCGAAGAGCTGGTCTTGTATTATCCCACTTTTTTATGCATATCGGAGTCATGCGGCATGGATGAATTGTGGCAAATTTTCCGTGACAAGGTTACAGAGCTAGTGAATATGTACGTACCTCAGAGGTGTCTAAGATGCAGAAAGAGGCACAAACCCTGGTTCAACTCTGAGATACGCAAACTTGTTAGAAAAGCAGCGAATGCCCATAAAAGGTTTCTTAAAAAGAGAACAGCACTAAATAAAACAAAGCTCAAAAGTGTAAACAAAGAGCTTAAGTTAAAACTAAAACAGGCAAAGCGTGTCTTCTTTGACAAGCTAAACACAGACTTGAAGTGTAATCCAAAATTCTTTTGGAAGTATGTCAAGAGCAACAGAAAAGATGATACAGCTATCCCTGACCTTTTAACCCAGGAAAAAACTATAACGGATGACTTGGAGAAAGCTGAAGCATTTAACGCCTATTTTCAGTCAGTGTTTTCAAAAAGAACTGAACACTCTCCAATGCTACCTTCAAAAAATATTGGTAATGAAATGGCGGAAATTGAAATCGATTACGCTGGTTTGGATAGTCTGCTGCGTACTCTGGACACCTCTAAGGCTACAGGGCCTGACGGTATATCATCTCATGTACTTAAAAAGTGTCACGTTATTATTGCACAATATTTATGCATAATGTACAAGTTGTCTCTAGACACCGGCGTTATTCCAAGGGATTGGAAAACAGCCAATGTGGTTCCTGTGCACAAGGCAGGAAGCAAAAAACATGTACAAAATTATCGTCCCATATCATTAATTTCAACCTGTTGCAAATTATTAGAACACGTTATTTATAGCGCATTGTTCAAATATCTCGAATCTACTCATTTCTTTGCCCGCTCCCAGCATGGATTTCGGCAGGGTCGTTCATGCGTCACACAACTAACTGAATTTCAGCATGACGTACTGACTGCGCTTGACCGTAACAACATTGTTGATGCATTATTTCTCGACTTTCGCAAGGCATTTGATACGGTCCCACATAATCTGTTAGATATTAAACTGGCTTCACTGAATATTAATGCTAAGCTGCAAACCTGGCTACGGAATTACTTAAGTGGTCGTAAACAGTGTGTTGTTTTAAATTCTAAAACGTCTTCATATGTAAACGTGACTTCAGGCGTGCCACAAGGTAGCGTTCTAGGTCCGCTGTTATTTTTGGTTTATGTAAATGATATAGCATATAACATAAAATCTTGCATAAAATTATTCGCAGACGATTGTGTCATCTACCGTCACATTACTTCAATCACAGACACTGAATTATTGCAAGATGACTTAAACACGGTAACACATTGGTGCTCCACGTGGAATATGTGCTTAAATATCTCGAAGTGCAACCACATCAGCTTTGCAAAGAACATTTCGAAAATCCAGTGCACATACAGTATTAATGGCGAGGCAGTCAAAAAAGTGCCCGAGTGTAAATATTTAGGAATTTACTTGACAGAATCATTCCATTGGAACAGACACATAGACCAAATGATCTCAAAGGCTAGTAGAATGTTGTTTTTTATTCGTAGAAACTTTCACTGTGCAACAAAAGAGGTGAAAGAAACTCTTTACTTCCTTCTTGTCAGGTCTATACTGGAATATGCTTGTGTTATCTGGGACCCGGCTCAAAAGTATCTTGCAAAAACAATAGAAAAAGTCCAAAACCAGGCAGCCCGTTTCGTCAGCAACAACTACGACCCATTCGCTAGTATGTCAGAAATAAAGGCCATATTAGGCTGGGAAACTCTAAAATCTAGAAGACGGAAACTTCGATTAAAACTTCTGCATAGCATATATTATAACCTAACAGGAATTAATAAGTCTGAATACCTACTAGCACCAACATATCGTTCCACAAGATGCCAACACTCACATAAAATACAAGAATACGCATACAAAACCACTACTTTTGCCAACTCCTTCTTTTTAAAAACAATTAGAGACTGGAATGAACTTCCCGAAGGTATAGTGAACTTGAGTGACAACAGTGCTTTTTTCTCATCGTTGTGAAATTGTGACATAGGTACTTCTCTTTTGGTACCTGTTGTCATGTGTAATATTGTACTAAAATATTCTTTATTTTTATATGTTGTTATAATTGAATTTTTCACTATGTTTGGCGTCTTATCGCAGAAATGTTTTCTATGACTTCTTATGTATACCCCCCTGCAGTAATGCCACTACGGCGTTGCAGGAACTATGTAAATAAAAAAAAAAACCCTTTACGAAAACCATGCTGGTGAGGAGAAAGAATATTGTTATCATTTAGAAACTTTGATATTTCTTTAGCAATAATATGTTCAACTAATTTGCAGCACGTGGACGTTAATGAAATGGGTCGATAATTGGTTACTTGTGCTGCGTCACCCTTTTTCGGAATGGGAATGACACGCGCAGTTAGCCAATCTGCAGGAAGAATAGCTGACGACAACGAGGAACGAAAAATGATTACCAAAAAGAGGGCTGACGCTTCAGCATATCTGCGCAGAAAGGCATTCGGTATGTTGTCTGGTCCTGGAGATGATTTAATTTTAAGGTTCAGTAACATAGACACCACACCTGGTTGTGATACAATATCAGTGTTCGAGTCACATGGCAAGTGATTTGGGTTTACAATGGTATTAGAACTAGAAAATACACTTTGAAAATAATGATTAAAGCGCTCTGCGATACATTGCTTATCGACGACGACGACGCCTTCGTGAACGATTTGGTCAATTGAGTTTGTTTTCCTACTTATAAAAGACCAAAATTTTTGGGGTGCCGTGCGAATGAAGTTTGGCAACGTGTGCTGGAAATACCAGCGCTTAGCTAGCTGTACTTCAATGTTTAATTTATTTTGCATTTGGTGAATAATCACACGGGAGGTCCGCCGTCACCTTAGGCGCTTTACTTTCCTTTTGAGGTTCAAGATTTCTCTCGTTATCCAAGGAGTAGTTTTCGATGCTTTTTTAGTTTTTTGGGGAATAAAGTTGCTGAGACAGTAAGCAATAATTTGTTTCAACTCATCCCAAAGTACAGCAGTATTGTTGCTTTAAAAACTATCAAGGCATAGTTCCAAATACTTCAAGACACTTTCATCTCTGGCACGAGAGAAATCTTTACCCATTATCGTTTTACACTTGCTGGTGTTAGGTACGTTCAAAGAAAAAGAACAGTATACTAGGTTGTGATCAGAAATTCCGCGATCAACCGATATAGAAACGTTTTCTAATGAACGACTAATAAACACAAGATCCAGTATGGATGCTGACTTACCACAGGTGCGCGTTGGCTGTTTAATCATCCGATTCAGATTGTGAGATAGGATGATGTCATACAAATGTTGTAAATGTGAATTATTCGCGGTGCAAAAAAAAAATCCGCTTTCCCAATCGACATCTGGCAGATTAAAATCACCTATAAGAAGAACCTTATCGTTTGCGAAAGACGCCATGTGCGTAAAAAGATCATGAAAGAATTCGGGGGGAGAGTCAGGGGCTCGATAAGCTGCAAAAAGTAAGAATAATTTATCCCAGCAAGAAAACTTTAGTGACACGGTTTCTAAATTATCAGCCTGTCGTAATGGGGTAGCGGCTATAGTGTTTTTTAACAAAACAGCCACCCCGCCACCCCTAGTACTTCTGTCACGGCGATACGCCCTGTACGACGGAGGAAACACAACTGCATCTTCAATATTATCATGCAGCCAAGTTTCCGTTATGACAACTACATGAGGGTTGTAACCTAAAATAGTAGCCTCGAGGCTTTCCGATTTATTAACGACACTGCTGGCATTAGTTTTTAAAACTCGAAGTTCTTTAAATTCAGAGGAGGCCTCCACGGAGGAAAGTCAAGTATTTCTGGTACTGTTTTGACGACCGTCGATTTTGACCCTCAGGTTGCTTTCATCCCATGTGAAAAGTTCATTGTTAACGCGCAGCTTATCGTTACGCAGGCTAACTTTCTTGCGTTGCTCTCTATCAGTTGTAGCACTATCCCACAGCAGTTTACATTTCTTTAGCGTATTGCGCGAACAATCGTTCTGAACTGATATTCCAGTACCCTTTAGTTTATGAGCGTTTTTTAAGATATGCTGTTTTTCAGTGACATCCTGGAAGTAAATGATGACTGGTCTTCCACTACCCGCGTTACCGAGGCGATGAATTCGGCCGACAGATTTACAATTAACCGAAAGCTTCCTAGAGAAAACTTCATCAAGAACCTTATTTTTAAGAATAGCTTCAGTTTCACCCATATTCTCAGGGATCCCAAAGACTACTAAATTCGATCGCCTGCTCCTACCCTCGAGATCAGTCAACTTTGCGTCTAGCAATTTTACAGTACGTTCAAGGTCATACACGCGTGAGGCTCGTCTTTCCAATTCGATGAATCTGGCTCCCTAATCAGCTAGAACTTTTTCAACGTTATTCTGTTGTTCTCTGAGTGCAGTTACATCCTCTGTCAACTTTTTCTGGCCAGACAGCAGCTCCCTCAACATCGACTCGACAGAAGCACCACCACTGTTAATGGGGCCGGGATTTGACTCGACGTCACCGCACAAAAGCAACAAACATACACAGTATACATAATAAGAAATAGAAGCACAGCGTTGGGGGCACGGCAAGACCAAAAGACCGCGACAATCACTCCTAATCGTGCTATAGCAGTTACTAACCTGCAAGAGGTAGCAAAACGGTTTGAGCCACATGTTCGTCGATGGTCTGCCGTGCCCACAAAAGGCGTAGGTCTGGAGCAGGTGTCTTTTTAACTGGTGCGTCGACGTCACATGGAACATAAGTGGCGGCACGAGTGGCGCGTCCCAAACAGCGAAGGTGAGGTGTCGAACCAGCAGTGTCGCGACAACAGTGACGTAGTTGGAAACCAAGTGCACGTGGCGAAGTCAGGCAGATATGCCTGGTCCATTGCTTTAGTTTTCGGTAGTTGCAGAAACGTTGATCCGGACAGACCATGAACAAGGACCTGCATGAGGTTACAAAACAGTTTGAGCCACATGTTCGTCGATGGTCTGCCGTGCCCACATCACGCGCCTGAAGTAGGTCGTCCTATAAATTCTCTGTGCTTCAACAGAGGGTTCCGCATGCAGCAAAAAGTAAGGGCTGTGGCTTAGTTGGTTAAAGCGCCTGTCTTGTAAACAGGCGATCGTGAGATCGAATCTCATTGGTGCCTTGACAGACAATTGTTTATATTTTTAACTACTATATTCATTTAAGCAGACACTTGGTATGATGATCTTAAGTTATATCCTCTGTTTAACAGCCATTTTGGCAAAAAATGGTGGCCAGGAAATGGTGTCCAGAAAAGCGGACATGGTGTCCAGGAAATAAACACACTCCACCGCTTCGCCAACATCAAGGATATAGCACACGTTTAAGAATCACGGACTTCACAAGTGGAAAAAACAAGTGTTTGCAAAAACACTTGCTTCATAGTGCAAAAAACAAGTGTCTCCTCCGTCAACAAATGCTTAGACGAAAGTAATCATTAGCAACACGGAATACCTCCAGATATTTATACTAATATGGCCGTCACATACCATCATTGCATCCATCGCCGCGACGTGTTCCGCACCGCTTTAATTCTACGAAACTGCATTTGTTTCCAAACGGCAGTTTAGGCGGGCATCGCGGAAAGATAAACTATTTGACCGCGGCGGGCGCACCGCCATCGTCACTCATCTGTCGGCAGTCACTACTCTAGCCACTAGCCCGACTACCCTCCCAAAGGTCAGAACGCACACACGAAAGGGACCCGGCTACAGTGTACTAGTACACTGTAACCCGGCTGCGACATTACATTCCCAGCGCTGTTGCTGGATGGATGGATGGATGGATGGATGGATGGATGGATGGATGGATGGATGGATGGATGGATGGATGGATGGATGGATGGATGGATGGATGGATGGATGGATGGATGGATGGATGGATGGATGGATGGATGGATGGATGGATGGATGGATGGATGGATGGATGGATGGATGGATGGATGGATGGATGGATGGATGGATGGATGGATGGATGGATGGATGGATGGATGGATGGATGGATGGATGGATGGATGGATGGATGGATGGATGGATGGATGGATGGATGGATGGATGGATGGATGGATGGATGGATGGCTGGATGGCATGGATGGATGGGATGGCTGGATGGAATGGATGGATGGATGGATGGATGGATGGATGGATGGATGGATGGATGGATGGATGGATGGATGGATGGATGGATGGATGGATGGATGATGGCTGGATGGATGGATGGATGGATGGATGGCTGGATGGATGGATGGATGGCTGGATGGATGGCTGGATGGATGATGGCTGGATGGATGATGGATGGATGGATGGCATGGATGGATGGCTGGATGGATGGATGGATGGATGGATGGATGGATGGCTGGCTGGCTGGCTGGATGGATGGATGGCTTTGGATGGATGGCTGCTGCTGGATGGATGGATGGCTGGATGGATGCTGGCTGGATGGATGGGCTGGCTGGCTGCTGGCTGGATGGATGGATGGCTGGATGGCTGGATGGCTGCATGGCTGGCTGGATGGCTGGATGCTGGATGGATGGCTGGCTGGATGGATGGATGGATGGATGGATGCTGGATGGCGGCTGGCTGGATGGCGGATGGATGGCTGGCTGGATGGCTGGATGGATGCTGGCTGGCTGCGATGGATGGATGATGGATGGTGGATGGATGGATGGATGGATGGATGGATGATGGATGGATGGATGGATGGATGGATGGATGGGATGGATGGCTGGCTGATGGATGGATGGATGGATGGATGGATGGATGGATGGATGGATGGATGGATGGATGTGGCTGTACCCTTTAGATCGGGCGGTGGCTAATGCCACCTAGCCGTAATACTTAGTGAACTAACCATTAGCTTTTCTTTTTTTTAAATAGTGAGGTTGAGGATACGTACTTTGCAGTCAATGGTTTAATTTTCACTCGTGCCTTGACTTTAGCCACCAATCAGATAACCTTCTTCTAGTTAAGTCTACCCGCTTAAAATCTATTTTGCCCTCCCTGTCCCTAAACCCCAGTGCTTTAAAAAAACTGCGCCATCATCATGAACTATAGGGTGAAGCCCTTTACTGAACATTATCAAGTTTTCCGCACTTTCTTCTTCCTCTCCACAAGCACTGCATACTGTGTCTACCCCTTTGTATTTGGCCCGATATGTCTTGGTTCGCAATACTCCCGTCCTGGCCTCAAACAGTAGAGAACTACCCCGAATATTATCATAGATCCTTTCTTTGGCAATTTCCTGCTTAAAAGTTCAATAGATCTCTAGTGCAGACTTCTTAATCATGCCAATTCTCCACATGTCAGTCTTCGTTTCCTTCACTTCCGTCTTAACCGATAGTTCTTTTTGGTTTGGCCTCCTGCTGTTTTCTAAGTATTTACCAGTCAATTTCCTGGTTTGCTTCCTCCATTTTGTACCGACATTCTTCATCTACAAGTAGCTGAACACCTTTCTAGCCCAACGCTCCTGCCCCATTTCTCTCAATCGCTTCTCAAATTTTATCTTGCTGCTAGCTTCCCTGCCCTCAAATGATGTCCATTCCATATCACCTTGTGCTTCCTGATTTAGTGTATTCCCGTGAGCTCCTAAAGCGAGCCTACCTATTCCACGTTGCTTAATTTCTAATCTTGCTTGAACTTCTGATCTCATGCACAAGACCGCATTGCCGAACGTCAGCCCAGGAACCAAGACCCCTTTCCATATTCCTCTCACAACATCATACCTATTGTAATTCCACAGTGCCCTATTTTTCATCACTGCTGCATTCATGTTACCTTTAGTCCTCACGTATGTTTCGTGTTCCCTTAGGTACTCGGTCCCATTGCTTATACATACGCCCAGATATTTGTATTTATCTGTTATCTCTAGCGTGACATCCTCTATTCTAAGCTCACTACCTTCGTTATCACTGAAAATCATGACTTCTGATTTTTTGTTACTGAATTTAAAATCTAACCTAATTCCCCCATTACCGCAGATGTCCATCAATCTCTGCAAATCTTCCTTGTTGTCGGCCATTAGCACTATATCATCTGCATACATCAATGCTGGTAGTGGCTGATCAATGAAATTTTCTTGTTTGAATAAAGAGAGGTTAAAGCCCAGCCCACTTCCATCTAATTTGGCCTCTAATCCTTGTAGGTACATCATGAATAATAAGGGTGACAGAGGGCACCCCTGCCTAAGCCCCCGTTTTACCTCTGCAGACTTGAATACCTGTTTTCCCACTTTATAACTACCTTGTTACCTTTATAGATATCCTTTAAAAGATTAATGACTACATTTTCCACGCCTAGTGTGTCCAGTATTCCCCACAATTCCTCTTGAACCACGCTATCGTACGCTTCCTTGATATCCAAAAACGCTAGCCACAGGGGCCTGTGTTCCTTTTCTGCTATTTCGATGCACTGCGTCAGTCAGAACAGATTGTCTTCCAACCTCCTGTGTTTCCGAAACCTATTCTGCAGTTCCCCCAGCACCCCCTCATACTCTATCCATGACTGCAGTCTTTTCTTGATAATCTGTGTCGCCAGACTGTTATAGGACGGTAGTTGTTTATGTCAGCTTTGTCTCCCTTTCCTTTATAGATCATGCTCATCCTGCTAAGTTTCCATCCATCGGGGACTTCACCATCGATTATTTTTTTGTTCCTGCCTCTCTCAAAGCCTGCTTAGACTTCAGACCTAATGTCTCTATCAGCATAATTGGGATGCCATCTGGGGCTGTTGATGTACTACTAGGAACCATTTTCTCAGCCCTTTTCCATTCTCGTTGTGAAAGTGGAGCCATTGCGCCACTTGATCCGTCCTTGTCTATTGTGGTGCATAAAGCACTTCTTTGTTGAAACATTTCTGTCACCCTTGTTCTTATATATTGTCACAGGTAATGGGTATGAGCCATCAACTTCAGGTGGAATCTCTTGGAAATGAAGAAAGAAGAGGGCTTTTGCGTCCTGGTCTGACGGCAAGCAAGACGTCGATATTTCGCTGTCTGTTATTATGATCGCGGCACTGGTGGAGGTGCTGGGTAATTGCGCCTCGGCTGCAGATTTTCAGCCGACACACCGAGCTACTTGGAGACAGCTACAGCTCCCACGACATGAAGCAGTCGCCGCCTGCGAGGACTAACTCCCGAATACGGTCCTCTCTCTCAAGACGAGATGGCAACTTCAACTAACAACCAGGCGAGTCAAACCAACCACGCCTATTCTTTTCTCCCGCATGTTTTTCATGCGCCGCAAGCACCACGCTCATTTCATGAAGACATTTATGAAGATGTTGACGACTGGCTTGACCACTTCGATCGAGTTGCCAAAATCAACGAATGGGATGAAGCTCGCAAGCTGCGGAGAGTTTACTTTGCGTTAGAAGGCTCTGCCAAAATGTGGTACGAGAATCACGAGGGTTCCTTGGCGACGTGGCATGAGTTCAGCCGACAGTTTCGTGATGCGTACCACAGTACTGAAAGGAAAGAGAGAGCGGAGCAGACTATCTCGTCTCGGAACCAACGACCCAACGAGAGAGTTTCGATGTTTGTCGAGGACATGCTTCGACTCTTCAAGCGTGCTGACCCTGCAATGTCCGAGGAAAAGAAGGTGCGGCCTTTATTGCGTGGGGTAAAAGAGCAGCTCTTCGCCGGACTCATGCGCAATCCCCCGACGACTGTAGCAGAGTTCATAAATGAGGCACCCACAATGGAGCGTACTCTCCAGTATCGGTCGTCACAGTATGAACGCCACGACGTGACTCCTGCTGCATGCTTTATCGGGGCTGACAGCGAGAGGCATGACCTCGCCGAGTTCATAAGAAGCATAGTGTGGGACGAGCTACGCCAACTCCAAGCAGCGGGACCCCAACCACCCGTAAGTGCTCTCGCACACTTAATCCGAAATGAGATCCAGCAGGTGGTAACCCCACTCGCGCCAACAAGGCCTGAGGCCCCTGTGCTGGATTATGCGGCGGCTCTGTGATCTCCTGCACCACATGGCCCTGATCCCACCATGAGGACAATGGATCAGGCTAGCCATCGATTCCAGGGCACCTCTTCGACTCCGCCACCCGCCTCAAGGTTTCCGAGTGCACCAACCTATCGTCCGTCTGGATCGTGGCAGAACGCCACAAAGGCCAGCGTGTGGCGTACGTCAGATAACCGTCCACTCTGCTACCACTGTGGCGAAGCGGGTCACGTCTACCGTAATTGCCAGTACCGCCAACTTGGTCTCCGCGGCTTTGACCCTGATGCTCGGTGCCCGCGTTACGGTGAGCGTCCCCGCGACATCGAAGCGTACCTTACGGGCCAGCAAGCTCCTCGCCTTGGTCAACGCCCCATTTCAAGATCACCATCACCTCGCCGCTCCACGTCACCTAGCATTCCCTCGTCATCTTATGCTCCTTTCAGAGGCCGGTCACCGAGTCCCCACAGGGGAAACAAGAAACCGCGGCTCCAGGGGGTGAAGCCGCGTCCCAACGAACTGTCAAAGAGCCTCCTTAGAAGCAAAGACCCGACGAAGACCGTTCTGACTTTCCAGTCGTTTCCGGAAGTCATAAGGCTGTTTCCGCCGACATCACCGTACACGTCGATAATCACGTCGTCACTGCCCTCGTCGACACCGGCGCCGATTATTCAGTTATGAGCAGCGCCCTAGCATCCCAACTGAGGAAGGTAACTACTCCTTGGCAAGGACCGCCGTTGTGCACGGCAGGGGGCCACCTCGTCACGCCGACTGGAATGTGCACAGCCCGTGTTCGAGTTCAGGCTTTGACGTTCACAGGGTCTTTCCTCGTATTACCTGTGTGCTCCCGTCCACTCATTCTGGAACTGGACTTTGTTCGCGAACACGGCGCCATTATTGACCTACGAGACTTGCAGGTGTCGTTCGAGGACCCGTTTCATCCTGAACCGGAAAACGCCCGCTCATCGAAGGCTGCCCTACGTGTATCCTCTGAATCTGTTACTCTGCCTTACCGCAGCAGCCTTTTTATCAACGTTGAATGTGACCAAGACGCCCCCGATGCTGTAATTGCAGAAGGAAATTAGTCCCTACTTTTTGCACAACAAATCTGCGTTGCGCGAGGTATTGTTCAGCCCAGTAGAAAACAGGCTTGCCTATCAGTCACGAATTTCAGTGAGGAGTATCGCCATCTTACCAAACACACTACGATCGCATAGCTTGAGGATATTGCCGAAGTCCCTGGTCCCTCAACACTATCTGCTCTTTCGTCGTGCGACGATTCCGCCATGACGTTTGCAAGCACTCTCGACGTAAACCAGGGCCTACCGTCTGCACAACGAGAACGTCTTTTGAAGCTACACGGCTCATTTCGGGACTGCTTCGCTACGACTTCGAAAGTTAACCAAACACCGCTTGCCAAGCATCGTATCATCACCGAGCCTACCGAGAGACCCATTCGACAGCATGCCTACAGAGTCTCGCAAAGAGAACAAGACGTTATACGCCAACAGGTCCAGCAGATGCTCAAGGACGATGTCATCCAGCCATCGACCAGTCCCTGGGCGTGCCCTGTTGTGTTAGTAAAGAAAAAAGATGGTACTCTGCGATTTTGCGTCGACTACTGAAAGTTGAATAAGATCATGAAGAAAGACGTGTATCCTTTACCACGAATAGACGACTCGCTGGACCGCATTCGCAATGCTCGTTACTTTTCTTCCATGGATCTACGCAGCGGCTATTGGCAAATATCTGTTGATGAGCGCGACCACGAAAAGACCGCCCTCATTACTCCTGACGGACTCTACGAGCTCCAGGTTCTTCCCTTCGGCTTATGATCGGCGCCAGCTACTTTTCAAAGAATGATGGACGCGGTTCTTTCTAGGCTAAAATGGCAATCGTGTCTTGTCTATCTTGACGATCTGGTCGTCTTCTCGGACACGTTTGAGCAGCACGTCCAGCGCTTACAGGCAATTCTTCAGGCGATTCGAACAGCTGGACTTTCTCTCAAACCTGCGAAATGCCACTTTGCATTCGAGGAACTGAAATTTCTTGGTCACGTTGTCAGCCACGCCGGTATACACCCAGACCCTGAGAAAACGAAAGCTGTTGCCGCATTTCCTGTCCCAACGAACAAGCGCGACCTCCGCCAATTTCTGGGACTCTGCGCATATTACAGACGCTTCGTCAAAGGCTTTTCTAAAATCGCTGAACCGCTAAATGAACTTACGGAAGGCGGCGTACGGTTTGTTTGGGGTCATCATCAGCATCACGCCTTTGACACGCTACGAAACCATCTCTATGTCCCACCTGTACTTGGTAACTTTGACGATAACGCTTCCACAAAGCTACACACGGATGCCAGCATCGTCGGAACTGGATCTGTACTGGTTCAATGGCAAAATAGTGTAGAGCGCGTGATTGCCTATGCAAGTCGAACACTATCATCTGCAGAGAAAAACTACTCTGCAACAGAAAAAGAATGCTTAGCCGTTGTTTGGGCTATAACAAAGTTTCGCCCTTATCTATACGGCCGACCATTCAGGGTAGTTAGCGACCACCATTCTTTGTGCTGGCTTGCCAACCTCAAAGACCCTTCCGGTCGTCTAGCACGCTGGAGCCTTCGGCTGCAAGAATTTGACGTTACAGTCATTCACAAGTCAGGACGCAAACACACTAATGCTGACTGTCTCTCACGTGCACCAATTGGAAGTACGAACGCGGACGTTTAAGAGGACGATACATTCCTTTCCTCTGTATCAGAAACCGACTTGGCTCAACAAGAACGCGACGTCATGGAGCTAAGCCCGCTGATTGACTACCTCGAAGGCCAAAAACGCAGCCTTTCTTGAAACTTCGCACGTTACGTATCAAGTTCTCCCTGAGGGCACCCCAAGACGTTCCCGTCGGTTTCCACAAAGTGTTGTGGTGCACGTGTCAAGACTCAAGCCATATTTCTCACGTCATTCATTGAACGTGAACTAACTTACCATGCATTGACTATTTTTGTCACTTTGGTTTCTTTTGATTGTCTTGTGTACTAACTCCTTTCTTTGAGTACTTGTATGGTCCAAGCCCATTTTTTTTCCTTACGACGGAGTTGTTGGGTTCCATGGTAGCGCTTTTTTTCTCTCATTTTTTTTCTCAACGCTCATTACCAGCATCGAGCCGATGCTTTTCGAGGAGAAGGAGTAATGTCACAGGTAATGGGTATGAGCCATCAACTTTAAGTGGAATCCCTTGGATGTGAAGAAAGAAGAGGGCTTTTGCGTCCTGGTCTCAGGGCAAGCAAGACGTCGATTCGTCGCTGTCTGTTATTACGTTCGCGGCAATATTCAATAGCTTCGTCCCCTTCTAGCCTAGCACGTTGAGCTGTAGTTATGAACCTCTGTTCTAGGCTCGTCTTCTTTCTTAGGGAGTTTTGATGGTTCCAAGATTTCACAGCTGCCTTTCTATCTCTTTATGTACTTCTGCCAGCCACTGAGCTCCCTTTCTTCTAATCTTTTCATTGATTAGAAGATGCATCCCTTCTACAGCTTAGAAAGATTTCCCATTTTCTTTTAACATCATCTGCCGGTTCACCCCGCTGCTTAGCATGTCTGTGTTCCCTAGAGGCTTCCTGACGTTTTGCTATGGCTCTCTTAACTTCCTCATCCCACCAACTTTTGGGTTTGTGTCTTCTTTTCCGGGGTAACTTGTCACGTGTCTTAGCAAGCTCTAGCTTAAACAGTCTAATTAGATTCCTGTATGTCAACACTGTTTTATTATCCTCAGTGATTACTTTCTCAATTTGTTTAGTGGCTATTACAATTTGCCTTTCTGAATAAACATTTTCCTGCAGTTGCTCATCTTGTCTCCTTCCCACTTTCACTGCTCTTCCAAAACATAGCTTGATACGTTTGTGATCACTACCCAGACTTCTGAAGCCTCCTTCATCTATGTGCATTCTCCTGAGCTTATCATACATCCTATGTGACATCAGTGCGTAATCTATCGTCGACTGCAGCCTTCCTACCTCCCATGTTATTTGCCCTTCACACTTCTCGGTACTGTTGCAAATGATCACATCAAGCCTTTCACACATAACCATGATCATTTCGCCTGTCGGTTCGGTATACCCATCTATATCTTCTATATGCGCATTCATATCTCCTAGTATAGTTACCTCGCACTCTCCTCCTAACTCCTGAATGTCATTTGAGATACACTCTACCATTGCCTGGTTTTCCTCTCTGGCCTTTGCTCACGTCCAATATTACACAAAACCAAGGAGTGTCATTTGCCCTGCCACTTTCCCTTTCAGCCATCAATGTTCCTTGCACTCCTGCTTGACCTTTTGCCAGTCTGTACTTTTATGAATGAGTGCCCTAATACCACCCCCCTTTCTGCTGCCTTCTGTTCTACTACAATATTCCCACGCATAGTCTGCATTGTTAGGAGGTTGTTCCATGTCCCTGAGATGTGTTTCTACAAAACCGTATACCATCGGCCTCTCCTTCTTTAGCTGTTCTTCTATCTCTTCCCAATTCAGCCTCTTCCTACTACCCTGCATGTTAATATACCCCATGTCTGACTTGGCTCGGCGCTCATGGCTACGTCTATTTCTGCCCCGGACTCTACCTATCTTAAATACTGGTGCCACTTTGGAATCGTATCTGTCCGTACCACCTGTCAAAGAGTCTCCCTTCTTGTTTCCCTCGATACTAGCTATCCTGCCCCCCGAAGGGCCCGCTTGCCTCCCAAAAAAGCTACTGCGCGTCCTGCAAGTCGTCAACCCACCTCATGACCTAGCCGCCCATCAAAGTGAGTTCTGTCTCGTTGACAACCACCCCACCTATGCTCTGTTTATTTCCACCACCTCAAAGCCATTTTCTCGGCTTATCCGCCATATCTCTTGGTTCGCATTGACAAGCGCTCTTTGAAGGTTGCTATCACGCACCGGTACCTCCGGTATCATGCATATCACTACCTGTACCTTAGGAGAAGTGGCGCGCATGTCATCGACGCCTTTCGCCAGTGTGGTTGCTAGTCCTGGTGTACCTTCATTTAAGACATCGTTTAAACCACCTGAAATTATCACGAGGTTTCGTCTATCTGCTGTATTTTGAGTTTTGCGCTCGCTTGTCTCATGACTGCTTCAAGCTTGCGTCCTGGGAATGCCCCAACTGCAACCCTCTTGTCACCTCTTACCCTCTCTTTGATGGCTTCTGTGCATCAATTTGAAATCGAGTCCCTGGCGATTATCACAAGCTGTGACTTTTCAGCTGGAGCACCTGGGGGATACTTGCAACTGTGACGCCGGCTGCTTAGTCCCCTCCCAGCCCCACCACTACTTCTATGAAGCTGGGCCTTGCGACAATTAAACCGGCTGAACCAGTTTTTTCCGAACTTGCTTGATCTTTCTTCTCCGCAGGTCTGGTTGCCGGTTCCCTACTGTTCTCGCCGTAGGCCGCTTCTCTGTTCCCCTTGGCTAGTGCTTCCTCGACGGACTTCAGTCTTTCTTTCATAGCCCTCGTTTTCTCTTGCTCTGTCGCCAACGCAATCTTGAATTCGGTGATTCTCATCAACAGGTCACTCTGGGCCACCATCATTTTCTCCATTTTTTTCCTCGACCTCACATTGCCTACACTTCGCGTCAGCCTCTTCTCCTTCCGCTTCTACATTTGGGTCCACTTTCAAAGCCACCCCACATCCTGGACACTTTACAGTCTTTTTGACCATGTCTTTTCGACACCAATTGTTTCTATGTTTTGTCTGTCTCGATAATTACAAAACTCGAGCCCTGCCCTACGAAAAAAAGAAAGTCTAAGCTCTCCTACAAGACTTTGCGTGGAGTGGCAAAAGAAAAGAAACTAAAAAAACAAAAATAACGAACACGCACAAACTAATAAATACCTGGTGACTAACCCCCGAAAAAGCCGTACAATAAAATAAGTGCTACAGGGATTTTTACGGCCTAATAATTATAAAGACAAGCTCAAAAGATGCAGAACAACTTATCTGCGCAGTCAATCGGGAGCGCTCAAAAAACACGTCCGTCCACCGTAACATTCCGAACCAAAAACCATTCGCCGTGGCACTGCAGCCGGTGACTGCAGCGCCACGGCGAGTCATGGTGCGAACTAATACGAGTGGACGCGCCCTAGGTGCATTTCTGGTGACCGCGCGCTGCCTAGGCACCCAAATTGCGCGAACATACTTAAGCGCTTTAGTCGCTAGCGGTGCGCTGACGACGACTGTGCGCTTCCTCTAGTTTGCTCAAGGTTGATTTTTGTGTTGTGTGGTGGTGTGTATGGATTGCGGTATTATTCCTTGCGAATCCATTTGTGTGGAAGTGATTCTCGGCCAACCGATTTTCCAAAGGGGGGAGATCGATGGCCGTGGGTGTTTTGTGCAAGCGGTAGCGCTGAATGACCAGCATCCCGCGTCGATGTGATATGCTCAAGTGCTGGCTGTCTTGTGTGTGCTGCGTGGTGGTTTGTTTGAAGAATTTAGTTTCCTGCATATTTGATGATAGGTTAGTGTTGGCTGGTTCATGCGAACCGTAGCGTTGAATTACTTCCGCGTAGGCGTAATCATGTTCGTGCAGACATACTTCCGAATGATATTTAGTGTCTGACACACTGTACTAAGAACACCGCTGTCACAAGGGTTCTTGTTTGCCATGTCGTACCCTTTTATATCGCAGTTAGATGACGGCTGCACCGTATTTGATCCGACTAGTTTGAGCAGTTAGTGGTAACTAATACTAGTGTCACTCGAATACTTTTGATCGAGATCGAAAGGTCTGCAGCTGCTGCGCCGGATCGAGTTTGGCGCAGACGCCCTAGCTGATTACAATAAAAAGTGCCCGTGTGACACCGGTATGATCGCACGTGCGAATGCTCAAACCCTTTCAGTGCGCTGTTGTGGTCTATAGCTTCTTGGCTGCTGGTTGCGTCAGTAGACGAGCATGCAAGAAATACGGTTTACTACATATACAAAGCTATTCTATCAAAATTATGCAGAAAAGGTGCATCATACTGGGTAGCTAGGTCTGTAATATTAGTACGTCCACAAATAAGCACATGCACACAGAAGGACTAAAAGCTGGACCAGTTGGTGACAGTACTTTAACATATTTTAAACTTAGTGCAAGACTATGCGGGCACAAGAGCGATTTGTCCCTTCTCTAGTGTTCGTGTAGACCTGCCTTGTGTTACAATACGTTTCTGCACATGTATGTGTTCGGTCTTCATAAATCAACTATCACATGCAAAATTGAAAGACTTTTCATTCTTTAGGAAGTACAATGTCGATTTCGGTCTTATTCCTAGTTTTCCGGCGTGTTATTGTTTATTCAGAAGGATGTGATGCTTGCTTCACTACCGACTTAGTAGTCAGTGCATGATACAAGATTTTTGCCTTCGTTGGTGCGTGTGCGCATTAATAAATAGCATCAAGTTACATTTCTCAGCTCCTCATTATTAGAAATCACTTAATTTCTTAGGATAGTCACAATGATAAAGTAATACGGTTCTTGTAATGAACGAAATTTTTCAACTTTTGTTAAGCCTTGTAAAAGACAATTCCACTTCTCGAAACATTGTTTCCAGCACCCACCCCTCATTTACGAAAATTTCATGGCTCCACAATGCGTTTTTTTCTACTGATGAATACTAAAAAAAACTCTATCTAGCAAAACCATCCTACGAAGTTTGTAATCTAACCAAAAATTTCCGTTCACCAGCAAAAATCTGTAAAATGTAACGTTGTCTTCAGACTGCTTTAACGTTCTTTGAAAACCGCTACGTAAAAAAGGAGTGTTTTTTATAATTTTGCTGTAACAGATTTCAGCATGCGCTCTGACACTACCACATTCAAGCATTCATGTGCCCTCGCTTTACATTTATGGAGCCGTATGCCGTAAGCCTGTCCAGAACAACAATGAATGCAGCCTGTGGTAGTGTTTTACGTTCCAGACAGGGGCAGAGCTGACGGTGGTTGCTTTTGTTATTTCATGGCTTATGCGACAAAAAGCACTCATCACTCCTAGTCTTTTTCTAGTTTGGAATGCTCCCACAATCACTGCATTCATTCTCCTCGTCATCGCATATGGTAACTTGTCATAACCTCATGTCTCCCTGGACTGCATCATCCAGACGTGGTGTCCGTCTTCTATGTCAAATATGCCCCTACGGTTTTTTAAGACACAAAGGTCAGGCCAGAAGTACTCTTTGCTATTCTAATCAGTCCACGTTCTTGTAGAAGCTACAAAGATATGGCTGTTTTTAATGACGAACGAATGAGAAAATGGGTCTAGAGGAGCTCAAAGTTTCGGCAGTTTATTAATCATATCCTGCATCTAAAATATAGGCACACATGTGTGGAGTGAGCTAGGCTCAATTGTGAGCATACTAACTAATCACAATCTGTGAACTTGTTCTCTGCCTACCAGAAGGACAAAGTATCACTGATACCTAATGAACCTCGTGATTTTCAACAGAATGCATTCATACATTCTCGTGTAGTTGTGTCCCTGCTTCTGCATATAATTCAAACCTTATCCAGGTACGGCTCAGACTTATGAAAATCTGAATGCGTCAGCAGATGTGCCCCATCTTTATGTTTTAACGAAAACTCATGCTTCTGTGCATGCTCATTCACGCATATTCTTGTCCAGACAACATTCATTTTTTTCGCCGTAGAACAGTGGAAATTCATAAACGACCACGTTGATACAATTTGTGTATGATTGACGTACCTCTTTCTGTACCTAGTAGCATACTACTAGTATACACTAGAAAGCTGAGATGATTTTTGTGGTGCAGAAAATAAAATCGGCATGCCATCTGTGTTTAAAATCATTTTTAGGTCCTGTGCAGCTCGGTGCATACACGGTACAACCTGAGGTCTCGCTGTTCTGCGCTCTTGCTCTACCCCAGTACTGTGGTGTTCTCTCTTGGCAGTCTGGTGGAGCAACTCGGCTACACCGTTAAGGAGCACGCAAAAGAAACCAACCACAGAAAACTTGTTCAATCGGTTTCGAAACGTCGTCTGCATAACAAGTCAACACAACCCTGCACATGTGTACTCTGGGCACTGTTCAGCTTTGGCCCTTTTCACAATTTCAGAATGCGTCAACTCGTATGTAAGCGATTTTGCAGCACACCTAGACAAAAAAGCCAACAGCCGTGATGACTCTGCGAGGTTATGTGCTGATTCAAAAACTGCAAAAAGCCACAAACATTCAACTCATGTGTAAACACTAATCCTTTTTCAGTCTGCGAAAGCCTCCTAGAACATTGTTAACAACGGCCCAATATACGAGGGTTAGTTGCTTTGAAATAATAAAAAAATGTCATGATACGTAAGAAATTCCAAAGCCTTCCACTAATTAAAATGCTGGTGGAACTAATAAAAACAGTTACGGTCAAACATAAGAAATTGGACAACACAGGAGCAACATGCCAGCCTACGAAAGTGCCTCGTCTTTGAATATAAAATTTCTAATGAAGTTGACTTTAACATAAAACTTGAGAAGGGTCATAAAAGCTTATACTACTATGCCCGTGGTATTCCTGAAGGCAACGAAACTACTCTCGTCTGTGCAACTTCGTATGTAGAAAAACAATTCACCGTGAAGGACAGACAAAAATAGGTCCTCAACATCAACCAAGAACAAGTACTTATAGGAGGATTCTTTGAAGAAAGTGGATGATGCATGGGAACTTCTAAGTTTAAAATGGGTCTCTCATGACAACCGAGCATAGCCGCTTTATTAAAAACTGACTAATCACGTACTGTCAGGTACCTCAATCACTCACAATTGTCCTGAATGAAAAACCCGGCTTATGCGTCTTGGTCGCGAAAAACACAGAAAGGGTGTTGTTTATCCAAGCTGCAGTATGCAATAGACTGCTAGTTGTGCAAGTTCCAAGTCCTTACTCAGAGCCACTGCCTTGCTTTCAAAACTCTTGTTTTGATTACTTTTAACTCGACTAAGCTCATGTAGACTGTTTGTCTAGCCGTGAAGTTGCACAAATTTACAACCATTGCCGTGGAGCCACTACTTTTATCCACTTGAAATGGGCACAAATTGTTGCACTTGAAGAATGACAAACACAACCAACGTATTCTCCTGACGAAGAGGGTTTTTCCCCTGTCCTTGCTAGAGCTTAGACATTGTCTTTTAAGCAACAGTCTCTGACTGCGACATCGAGCTTTGCCGCAACTTCCTCTAGTTAATAGTCATCAAAACAACAGTTTTGAAAGCAAGGCAGTGGCTCTGAGTAAGGACTAGGAACTTGCACAACTAGCACAGTCTATTCCATACTGCAGCTAGGATAAAGAACACCCTTTGTTTGTTTTTTACGACCAAGACGCATAAGCCGAGTGTTTCATTCAGGACAATTGTGAGTGATTGAGGTATCTGGCAGAACATGATTATCCAGTTTATAATGAAGCAGCTATACTCGTTTGTCATAAGAGACATATTCTAAACTGAGAATTTTCCATGCATCATTCACTTCAAAGAATCCTTCGATGGGTACTTGTTCTTGGTTGATGTTGAGGACCTTTTTTATTCTGTCCTTCACGGTGAATTGTTTTTCTACATAAGAATTTGAACAGACGAGAGTGGTGTGGTTGCCTTCAGGAATACCATGGGCATTGCTGTATAAGCTTTTATGGCCCTTCTCAAGTTTTATGTTAAAGTCAACTTCATTAGGAAATTCGCATTCAAAGACGAGGCAATTTCGTAGGCTGGCATGTTGCTCCTGTGTTCTCCAATTTCTTATGTTTAACCGTAACGATTTTTATTACGTTCCACCAGCATTTTAATTATTGGGTGGTTTTGGAACCTCTTACGTATGATGACATTTTTTTATTATTTCAAAGCAACTAACCACCGTCGTGTATTGCGCCGTTGTTAACAATGTTCCAGCAGGCTTTCGCACACTGAAAAAGGATTGGTGTTTACACATGTGTTGAAGGCTTGGGTTTTTGCAGTTTTTGACTTAATATATTACTTTGAAGAGTCGTCATGGCTGTTGGCTTTTTTTGTCTAAGTGTGCTGAAAAATTGCTTCCATACAAGTTGACATATTCCAAAACTGTGAAAAAGGCCATAGCTGAACAACGCCCAGAGTACGCATGTGAAGGGTTGTGCTCACACGTTATGCAGAAGACTTTTCAAAACCAATTGGACAAGTTGTCTGTGGTTGGTTTTTTTCGCATGCTCCTCAACGCTGTAGCCCAGTTGCTCCACCAGACTATCAAGAGAGAGCACCACGGCACTGGAGGAGAGCAAGAGCGCAGAACATCGAGACCTCAAGTTGTACCGTGTATGCACCGAGCTGCACACGACCTAAAAATGGTTGCTAACAGAGACGGCATGCCGATTCTTTTTTTTGCGCCAGAAACATCATCGCAGCTTTTTCGTGTATACTAGTAGTATGCTACTAGGTACAGAAAGAGGCACATCAATCCTACACAAAATGTCAACGTGGTCAATTATGAATTTTCACTGTTCTACGGCAAAAAAATGGATGTTGTCTGGGCAAGAATATGCGCGAATGAGCATGCACAGAAGCATGAGCTCTCGTTATAAGATAAAGATGGGGCACATTTGCTGACGCATTGAGATTTTCATAAGTGTGAGCCGTACCTGGATAAGGTTTGGATTATATGCAGAAGTAGGGACACAACTCGAGAATGCATGGATGCATTTTGTATAAAATCACGAGGTTCATTAGGTATCAGTGATACTTTGTCTTTCTGGTAGCTAGAGAACAAGTTCACAGATTGTGATTAGTTAGCATGCTCTAAATGTGAGCCTAGCTTACTCCACACATGTGTGCCTATAATTTTCGATGCAGGATATGATAAATGAACTGTCAAAACTTTGAGCTCCCCTAGACCCCCTTTTTCATTATTTCTTCCAGAAAAACAGCCTTATCTTTGTGGCTTCTACAAGAACGTGGACCGATTAGAACAGCAAAGAGTACTTCTGGCCTGACTTTTGTGTCTCAAAAATTCGTAGGTGCAAATTTGACATAGAAGAGGGACAACACGTCTGGATGATGCAGACCAGGGAGACATGATGTTATGACAAGTTACCGATATGCAATGACGAGGAGAATGAATGCAGTGATTGTGGGAGCATTCCAAACTAGAAAAAGAGTAGGAGTGATGTGTGCCTTCTGTCGAATAAGCGATGAAATAACAAAAGCAACCACCGTCACCTAAGCCACTGTCTGGAACGTAAAACATTACCACAGGTTGCATTCATTGTGTTTCTGGACAGGCTTACGGCATGCGGCTCCATAAAAGTAAAGCGAGGGCACATAAATGCTTCAATGTGGTAGTGTCAGAGCGCATGCCGAACTCTGTTGCAGCAAAACTATAAAAAACACTCCTTTTTTACGTAGCGGTTTTCAAAAAACTTTACAGCCGTCTGAAGACAACGTTACACTTTACAGATTTTTGCTGGTGAACAGAAATTTTTGGTTAGATTACAAACTTCGTAGGATGGTTTTATTAGATAGAGTTTTTTTAGCATTCATCAGTAGAAATTACACATTGTGGAGCCATGAAAGTTTTGTAATTGAGGGGTGGGTGCTGGAAACAGTGTTTTGACACATGGACTTGACAAATGGAGAAATTTGTGGTTAGATTACAAACTTCGTAGAATGGTCTTGCTAGATAGAGTTTTTTCAGTATTCATCAGTAGAAATTACACATTGTGGAGCCATGAAAGTTTTGTAATTGAGGGATGGGTGCTGGAAACAATGTGTTGACAATTTTTTGACAAATGGAGGAATTTCTGTCAATACAAGAACCATATTACTTTATTATGTGTCTATCCCAAGAAATGAAGTTTTTAGATTATAGAGGAGCCGATAAATATAATGTGATGCTATTTAATACTGCGCACACGCACCAATGAAGACGAAAAGCTTGTATCGTGCATTGACTACTAAGCGGGGACAAATGTGCTAATTTGATAGTAAAGTAAACATCACAACTTTCTGATTAAAAAAGAACACGCAGGAAAACTAGTAATAGGACCCAAATTGACATTGTACTTCCCAATGAATAAAAAGTCCTTCAATTTTCCACGTGATACTTGATTTAGCAAGACCCGAACACATACATGTGCTGGAACGTAATGTAACACAGGGCAGGACTACACGGACACTAGAGAAGGGACAAATCGCTCTTTCTCCCGCATAGTCGTGCGCTGTGTTAAAATATGTTAAAGTACTGTCACCAACTGGTCCAGTTTTTAGTCCTTCTGTGTGCATGTGCTTATATGTGGACGTCCCAATATTACAGACCTAGCTACCCAGTATGATGCACCTTTTCTGCATAATTTTGATAGAATAGCTTTGTATATGTAGTAAACCGTATTTCTTGCATGCTCGTCTACTGACTCAACCAGCAGCCAAGAAGCTATAGACCACAACAGCGCACTGAAAGGGTTTGAGCATTCGCACGTGCGATCATACCGGTGTCACACGGGCACTTTTGATTGTAATCAGCTAGGGCGTCTGCGCCAAACTCGATCCGGCGCAGCAGCTGCAGACCTTTCGATCTCGATCAAAAGTATTCGAGTGACACGAGTATTAGTTACCACTAACTGCTCAAACTAGTCGTATCAAATACGGTACAGCCGTCATCTAACTGCGATATAAAAGGGTACGACATGGCAAACAAAAACCCTTGTGACAGTGGTTTTGTTAGTACAGTGTGTGAGACCCAAAATCTCATTCGGAAGTATGTCTGCACAAACATGATCACGCCTACGCGGAAGTAATTCAACGCTACGGCTCGCATGAACCAGCCAACACTAACGTATCATCAAATGTACAGGGAACTAAATTCTTCAAACAAACCACCGCGCAGCACACAAAACAAAGCCAGCACTTGAGCATATCACATCGACGCGAGATGCTGGTCATTCAACGATACCGCTTGCACGACACACCCACGGCGCTCTATGTCCCCTCTTCGAAGGATCTGTAGGCCGAGAATCACGGCCACATCACCAGATTCGCAAGGAATAATACCGCAATTTATACACACTGCCGCACAACAGCAAAATCAACCTTGAGAAAAACTAGAGGAAGCGCACAGTCGACGTCGGCGCACCGCTAGGGACTAAAGCGCTTAAGGATGTTTGCACGATTTGGGTGCCTAGGCAGCGCGTGGTCGCCATAAAAACACCTAAGGCGCGGCCACTCGTATTAGTTCACACCATGACTCGCCGTGGCGCTGCAGTCACTGGCTACAGTTCGGTTCGGACTGTCACGGTGGATGGACGTGTTTTTTGAGTGCTCTCGATCGACCGCGCAGATAAGTGTTTTTGCATGTTTTGAACTTCTCTTCATAATTATAAGGCAGCAGAATAAATCTTTGTAGCACTTCTTTTAAGGTATGGCTTCTTCGAGGCCAGTCACCAGGTATTTATTAGTTAGTGCGTGTGTGCGTGTTTGAATTTTTTGTTGTTTTTTTTCTTTTGCCATCCTTGGAGGAGGTGCGCGTACATTTAACACGCAAATTTTTGTAGAAGAGCTTAAACATTCTTTTTTTCGTAGGCCAGGGCTCGAGTTTAGTAATCATTGAGTATAGGGACCATTGTTCTCAGAAAGACATGGTTAAAAAGACTGTAAAGTGTTCAGTATGTAGAGTGGGTTTGAAAGCGGACCCAAGTGTATAAGCGGATGGAGAAGAGGCTGACGCGAAGTGTAGGCAATGGGAGGTCCAGGAAAAAATGGAGAAAACGATGGTTACCCAGAGTGAACTGCTGATGAGGAATGCGCTGGCGACAGAGCAAGAGATAACGAGGGCAATGGGAGAAAAACTGAAGTCCGCCGAGGAAGCACTAGCCAAGATGAACAGAGGAGCGGCCTACGGAGAGAACAGTAAGGAACCAGACACCAGAACGGGGGAGAATAAAGAGCAAGCAAGTTTGGAAAAAACAGGTTCAGCCGGTTCAATTGTCACAAGGCCCAGCTTCAGCGAAGTAGTGGTGGGGCTGGGAGGGGACAAAGCAGCCGGCGTCACAGGTGCAAGTAGCCCCCATGTGCAGGACGCTCCAGCTGAAAAGTCACAGCATGTGATAATCGCCTGGCACTCGAATTTAAATCGATGCACACAAGCCATCAAAGAGAGGCTAAAAGGTGACAAGAGGGTTGCAATAGGGGCGTTTCAGGACGCAAGCTGAAAGCAGTCATGAGGCAAGCGAGCGCAAAACTCAAAACTACAGCTGATAGACGAAACCTCGTGATAATTTCAGGCGGTTTAAAGGATGTCCTAAAGGAAGATACAGCATGACTACCAACCACACTAGCGAAAGGCGTCGATGACGTGCGTGCCACGTATCCTCTGGTACAGGTAGTGATATGCACGATACCGGAGTTACCGGTGCGTGATAGCAACCTGCAAAGAGCGGTTGTCAACGCAAACCAAGCGATATGGCGGATGAGTCGAGAGAAAGGCTTTGGGGTAGTGGAAATAAACAGAAAGGTGCATAGGTGGGGTGGTTTTCAACGAGACAGAATTCACTTTGATGGGCGGCTAGGTCATGAGGTGGGTTGGCGACTTGCAGGACGCGCAGTAGCTTTTTTGGGGGGCAAGCGGGCCCTTCGGGGTGCAGGATAGCTAGTAACGAGAAAAACAACCAGGAGACTCTTTGACAGGTGGTATGGACCGATACGATTTCAAAGTGGCACCAGTATCTTAGAAAGGTGGAGTCCGGGGCAGAAATGGACGTAGCCACGAGTGCCGAGCCTATCCAGGCATAAGGTATAATACCATGCAGGGTGGCAGGAACACGCTGAAGTGGGAAGAGATAGAAGCTCAGCTAAGGGAGGATAGGCCGATGGTATACGTATCTTTAGAAACACACCTTAGGGACATGGAACAACCTCATAACAATCCGGACTACGAGTGGTAATATTGTAATAGAACAGAAGGCAGCAGAAAGAGGGGTGGTATTGGGGCATCCATTTATAAAAGTACAAACTGGCAAACGGTCAAGCACGAGTATAAGGAACTTTTATGGCTAAAAAGGAAAGTGGCAGGGCACATGACACTCCTTGGTTTCGTGTAATTCTGCACGGGAGCAAACGCTAGAGAAGAAAACCAGGCAATGGTAGAGTGTATATCAAAGGACATACAGGAGTTAGGAAGAGAGTGCAAGATAATTATACTAGGAGATATGAATGCGCACATGAAAGATGTAGATGGGTATACAGACCCGACAGGCAAAATGATAATGTATAAGTGTGAAAAGCTTGATTTGATCATTTTCAACAGTACCGAGAAGTGTGAAGGGCAAATAACATGGCATGTAGGAAGGCTGCAGTCGACGATAGATTACGCACTGATGTCACATAGGATGTATGATAAGCTCAGGGGATTGCACATAGATGAAGGAGGCTCCAGAAGTCTGGGTAGTGATCACAAACGTATCAAGCTAAGTTTTGGAAGAGCAGTCAAAGTGGGAAGGAGACAAGATGAGCAACTGCAGGAAATTTTTATTCAGAAAGGCAAATTGAAATAGCCACTAAACAAATTGAGAAAGTAATCACTGAGGATAATAAAACAGTGTGGACATACACGCATTTAATTAGACTGTTTGAGCTAGAGCTTGCTAAGACGCGTGACAAGTCACCCCGGAAAAAAAGACACAAACCCAAAAGTTGGTGGAATGAGGAAAATAAGAGAGCCATAGACAAAGGTCATGAAGCCTTAAGGGAACACAGACATGTTAAGCAGCCGGGTGAACCGACAAAAGATGTTGAAAGAAAATGCGAAAGCTTTCTATGCTGTAGAAGGTATGCATCCCTTCTAATCAATGAAATGATCAGAAGAAAGCGAGCTCAGTGGCTAGCAGAAGTACATAAGAAAGATAGAAAGGCAGCTGCGAAATTTTGGAACCATCTAAACTTCCTAAGAAGTGAGACGAGCCTAGAGCAGAGGTTTATGCCTACAGCCCAAGGTGCTAGGCTAGAAGGGGACAAAGCTATTGAATATATAAGACCAAGCGTGACAGAAAAATTTAAACAAAGAAGTGCTTTATGCACCACAATAGAAAAGGTTGAATCAAGTGGCGCAATGGCTCAATTTCACAACGAGAGTGGGAAAGAGCTGAGAAAAGGGTTCCTAGTAGTACATCAACAGGCCAAGATGGCATTTCAATAATGCTGATAAAGACATTAGGTCCAAAGTCTAAGCAGGCTTTGAAAGAGGCAGTGAGGAAACTAATGATCGATGGTGAAGTTCCCGATGGATTAAAACTTAGCAGGATGAGCATGATATATAAAGGAAAGGGGGACAAAGCTGACATAAACAACTACCGTCCAATAACAGTGGCATCAGTGGTCTACAGTCTGGCGATGCAGATTATAAAGGAAAGACTGCAGGCATGGATAGAGGATGAGGGGATGCTGGGGGAACTGCAGAATGGGTTCCGGAAACACAGGAGGTTGGAAGACAATCTGTTCTGACTGACGCAGTGCATCGAAATATCAGAAAAGAAACACAGGCACCTGTGGCTAGCATTTTTGGATATCAAGGGAGCGTACGATAGCGTGGTTCAAGAGGAATTGTGGGAAATACTGGACGCACTAGGCGTGCAAAATATATTCACTAATCTTTTAAAGGATATCCATAAATTTAACGAGGTAGTTATAAAGTGGAAAAACAGGTATCCACGCCTGCAGAGGTCAAACGGGGGTTTAGGCAGGGGTTTCCTCTGTCACCCTTATTATTAATGATGTACCGACAAAGATTAGAGGCTAAATTAGAGGGAAGTGGACTGGGCTTCAACCTTTCTTTTGTCAAACAAGGAAAACTTATTGCACAGGCACTACCAGCATTGATGTAACCAGATGACATAGTGCTAATGGACGACAACAAGGAAGATTTGCAGAGGTTGGTTGACATCTGCGGTAATCAGAGAGATAGATTAGATTTCAGATTTAGTAAGGAAGTATCAGCAGTCATGATTTTTATTGACAATGAAGGTAGTGAGCTTAGAATACAGGAGGTCACGCTAGAGATAACAGATAAATACAAATATCTGGGCGTATAGATAAGCAATGGGGCCGAGTACCTAAGGGAATACGAAATATACATGATTACTAAAGGTAACAGGAATGCAGCGGTAATGAAAAACAGGGCACTGTGGAATCACAATAGGTATGATGTTGTCAGAGGAATATGGAAAGGGGTCATGGTTCCTGGGCTGACGTTCGGCAATGTGGTCTTGTGCATGAGATCAGAACTTCAAGCAAGGTTAGATATTAAGCAACGTGGAATAGGTAGGCTTGCTTTAGGAGCTCACGGGAATACACCAAATCAGGGAGTACAAGGTGATATCAGATGGACATCATTTGAGGGCAAGGAAGCTAGCAGCAAGATAAAATTTGAGAAGCGATTGAGAGAAATAGGGGAGGAGCGTTGGGCTAGGAAGGTATTCAGCTACTTGTACATGAAGAATGTCGATACAAAATGGAGGAAGCGAACCAGAAAATTGACTGGTAAATAGTTAGAAAACAGCAGGGGGCTAAACCAAAAAAAAATCGGTTAAGAAGAAGCTGAAGGAAGCTGCGACTGATATGTGGATAATTGGCATGATTAAGAAGTCCGCACTAGAGGTCTATCGAACTTTTAAGCAGCAAATTGCCAAGAAAAGGATCTATGATAATACTCGGGGTTGTTCTCTACTGTTGGAGGCCAGGACGGGAGTATTGCGAACCAAGACATATCGGGCCAAATACGAAGGGGTAGACACGGTATGCAGTGCTTGTGGAGAGGAATAAGAAACTGCCGAACACTTGATAATGTTCTGTAAAGGGCTTTGCCCTATTCTTCAGGATGATGACGCAGAGTTTTTCAAAGCAGTTGGGTTTAGGGACAGGGAAGGCAAAATAGACTTTAAGCGGGTAGATTTAACTAGAAGGAGGTTATATGATTGTTGGCTAAAGTGAAGGCACGAGTGAAAATAAACGCTTCACTGCAAAGTATGAATCCTCAACCTCACTTCCTTAAAAGGAAAAAAAATACTAAATCTAGTTTTTGATTCATCGAGTATTACGGCTAGGTGGCGCCAGCCACTGCCCGATCTAAAGGGTACAGCTATATCCATCCATCCATCCATCCATCCATCCATCCAGAAGTCACTGGCTGCGAATATTGAGCTTCATCGATTTACACGTCCCGGACGGCTCCGGACGGCCCCGTATGCCAGCGCCGCATTCATTTTTCTTGGGGACCAACTGGAAGCTCCGCCCACTGGTCCGGAATCGCTCGGATGCATGCTCCTTTTTCGCGTGCATGGCGGCCTGCGGCCGGCCCGGGACCGCCCGAACAATTTCTTTCGGGCAGCTGGCAGACGACAGCACGGTGCGCATGCTGTGTGGCCATCTTAAGTTAGACACGGGAAATTTCCGATGTTATCTTGCTCTCTCTTTTCTTTTTTTGTTGACTTCTCGCATGTTTCTGGATTTCGCATTGTTTGCGCACCCAGTTCATGTCATCGGTGTTCAGAGCCACGTCGAGCATATGCGTATTCCCGGAGGTCGGGCAAAGACGCGTTATATTCTCTAGGAGAAACAGTGGTAGAATGACCGCGCCGGTCTACGATACACACGCGCTTGAGTAGTTCACTTACAGTAAGTTGCATCAATTAGGAATTGGTGTAATTCACTACCTAACTGCTGTTTAGGTTGGAATCGGGTCAGCGTTGTGGCCTGTGTCACAGCTATGAACGCAGCAGACGGCATAGCCTGGCACAGCAGACGCCACAGCGGATGCAGTCAGCATCAAGCGCGCAGATGGCCCGAGGCCGCTCGGGCTGGCTCGGGACATTTAGATCACGTGCATATGACGTAGCTCCTGTGAGTCGAGGCTTCTGCGAGCCGTTTGCGAGTGATCCGGGACATTTTAAATCGATGAAGCTCATTGTAATAGAACAGAAGGTTGCAAAAATGGGGGTGGTATTGAGGCATTCATAAATAAAAGTACAGACTGGCAAAGGGTCAAGCAAGCGTGCAAGGAACATTTATGGCTGAAAGGGAAAGTGGCAGGGCAAATGACACTCCTGGGTTTGGTGTACTTGTGGACGGGAGCAAAGGCCGAAGAGGAAAACCAGGCAATGATCGAGTGTATATCAAAGGACGTTGAGGAATTAGGAGGAGAGTGCGAGATAATTATACTAGGAGATATGAATGCGCATATAGAAGATATAGGTGGGTATACTGATTAACCAGACAAAATGATCATAGATATATGTGAAACGCATGATTTGATCATTTGCAACAGTACTGAGAAGTGTGAAGGGCAAATAACATGGGAAGTAGAAAGGCTGCAGTCGATGATAGATTACGTACTGATGTCACATAGGATGTACGATAAGCTCAAGAGAATGCACATGGATGGAGGTGACTCCAGAAGTCTGGGTAGTGATCACAAACGTATCAAGCTAAATTTTGGAAGAGCAGTGAAAGTTGGAAGGAGACAAGATGAGCAACTACAGAAATATTTTCATTAAGAAAGGCAAATAGCAATTGCTACTAAACAAATTGAGAAAATAATCACTCAGGATAATAAAACAGTGTATACATACACAAATCTAAATAGACTGTTTGAGCTAGAATTTGCTAAGGCACGTGACAAGTCACTTCGGAAAAGAAGACACAAGCCCAAGAGTTGGTGGGATGAGGAAGTTAAGAGAGCCATAGCAAAACGTCAGAAAGCCTCAAGAGAACAGAGACATGCTAAGCAGCAGGAAGAACCGACAAATGATGTTGAAAAAAAGTAGGACATCTTTCTACGCTCTCGAAGGGAAGCATCCCTCCTGATCAATAAAAAGTTTAGAAAAAAGGGTGCCCAGAGGCTGACAGAAGTACATAAAAAGGACAAAAAGGCAGCTGCGAAATTTTGGAACCATATTAACTCCCTTATAAATGAAACAAGCCTAGAGCATAGGTTTATAACTACAGCTCAAGGTGCTAGGCTAGAAGGGGACGAAGCTATTGAATATATAAGAACAAGGGTGACAGAAAAATTTTAACAAAGAAGTGCCTAGTGCACCACAATTGACAAGGATGGATCAAGTGTAGCAATGGCTCCATTTTCACAACGAGAGTGGGAAAGGGTGGAGAAGAGGTTTCCAAGTAGTACATCAACAGGCCCAGATGGCATTCCAATTATGCTCGTAAAGACATTGGGTCCGAAGTCTAAACAGACTTTGAGAGAGGCAGTGAGCAGAACAATAATAGATGGGGAAGTCCCCGATGGAGGGACACTTAGCAGGATGAGCATGATCTATGAAGGAAAGGGGGACAAAGCTGACATAAACAACTACCGTCCGATAACAGTGGCATCAGTGGTCTACAGTCTGGCGATGCAGATTATAAAGGAAGGACTGCAGGCATGGATAGAGGATGAGGGGATGCTGGGGGAACTGCAGAATGGGTTCCGGAAACACAGGTGGTTGGGAGACAATCTGTTCTCACTGACGCAGTGCATCGAAATAGCAGAAAAAGAACGCAGGCCCCTGTGGCTAGAAATTTTGTATATCAAGGGAGCATACGATAGTGTAGTTCAAGAGGACTTGTGGAGAATACTGGACACACTAGGCGTGAAACATGTAGTCACTAATCTTTTAAAGGATATCCATAAAGGTAACAAGGTGGTTATAAAGTGGAAAAACAGGTATCCAAACCTGCAGATGTCAAACCGGGGCTTAGGCAGGGGTGTCCACTGTCACCCTTATTATTCATGATGTACCAACAAGGATTAGAGGCCAAATAGAGGTAAGTGGACTGGGCTTCAACCTCTATTTCGTCAAACAAGGAAAACTCATTGATCAGGCACTACCAGCCTTAATGTACGCAGTGATATAGTGCTAATGGCCGACAACAAGGAAGATTTACAGAGATGGATGGACATTCGCGGTAATGAGGGAGATAGATTAAATTTCAGATTCAGCAAGAAAAAATCAGCAGTCATAATATTTAATGATAATAAAGATAGCGAGCATAGAATACAAGAGGTCACGCTAGAGATAATAGATAAATACATATATATGGGCGTATGGATAAGCTATGGCGCCGAGTACCTAACGGAACACGAAATATACGTGTCGACTATAGGTAACAGCAATGCAGCGGTAATGAAAAACAGGGCTCTGTGGAATTACAATAGGTATGAAGCTGTGAGAGGAATATGGGAAGGGGTCATGGTTCCTAGTCTGACGTTTGGATATGCGGTCTCGTGCATGAGATCAGAAGTTCAAGCAAGATTAAAAATTATGCAACGTGGAATAGATAGGCTTGCTTTAGGAGCTCACGGGAATACACCAAATGAGGGAGTACAAGGTGATATGGTATGGACATCATTTGAGGGCAGGGAAGCTAGCAGCAAGATAAAATTTGAGAAGCGATTGAAAAAAATGGGGGAGGAGCTTTGGGCTAGGAAGGTATTCAGCTACTTGTACATGAAGAATGTCGATACAAAATGGCGGAAGCTGAACGAGAAAACTGACTGGTAAATACTTGGAAAACAGCAGGGGGCCAAACCAAAAAGAATTATCGGTTAAGAAAAAGGTGAAGGAAGCCGAGACTGATATGTGGAGAATGGTCATGATTAAGAAGTCCGCACTAGAGATCTATCGAACTTTTAAGCAGGAAATTGCCAAGGAAAGGATCCATGATAATACTCGGGGTAGTTCTCTACTGTTTGAGGCCAGGACGGGAGTATTGCGAGCCAAGATATATCGGGCCAAATACGAATGGGTAGACACGAAATGCAGTGCGTGTGGAGAGGAACAAAATACTGTGCAACACTCGATAATGTTCTGTAAAAGGCTTCACCCTATAGTTCAGGATGACGGCGCAGAGTGTTTAAAAGCACTGGGGTTTGGGGACAGTGATGGCAAACTAGACTTTAAGCGGGTAGAAATAACTATAAGGATGTTATCTGATTGGTGGCTAAAGTCAAGGCACGAGTGAAAATTAAACCCTTCACTGCAAAGTACCAGTCCTCCACTTTATTGTTTAAAAGAAAAAAAGATAAATCTTGTGGTTAGTTCACTAAATATTATGGCTAGGTGGCGTTAGCCGCCGCCCAATCTAAAGGCTACAGCCACATCCATCCATTCAGCAACGGTGCTGGAATGTAAAGTCGCGACCCTGCTGGCGCTTTTTTTTAACTGGTCTGCATCTTGAAGGTGAGTGCCTAACTTCTCATTTACTCGCCGTTTGGGTTACAGCTCGATCCACTAATGATCTGCGTCATGTAGTACCTACGCAGTATCTCACATTAGGCCGCTTCGAGTGAAGTCGAGGCCATAAATGCAGTGCTCCTTTGTCGATGTCATTTTCGCACGGCTTGTATCATGCACGCCTTTTCTGAGAGCAGAAAATGCAGTATTTACAGAAATCGCTGATTGGTTGTGTTGGTCGAGTTTACACTTCGAACGTGACATTTTCATCGCGCTCTGATTACTTGTCCACAGCAGTTGCACTACTCTATGCCGACAGTGTTCGGGCATGTCAGCACCGTATTGCAGCCGTGTAATGTGTGCGCCCCCCTTTATGCTGACGGCGTTCGGTGTATGTTCACGGTGCCGGTACGCCGCTGCGCCGTAAGACGAGACGAAGACACTTATACACTCAAAAAAGGTTTACACCCTAAAAGGTGCAAAACAGGTGTACGCATAAATTACCCTTATGAACACCCATTTTACACCCCGTATTCACAATTTGAGGTGTTCGTGAATTAAACACCCTCAAAACACCCCATTTAGACACTTATATTTGGAGTGTAATGAACGAGACTACAAATGATTGATTTATATGTGAGTTTAACGTCCCAAAACCACCATACGATTATGAGAGACGCTGTAGTGGAGGGCGCCGGAAATTTCGACCACCTTGGGTTCTTTAACGTGCACCCAAATCTGAGCACACGTGCCTATACAAGGGTATACAAATGCACGACTTTTTCGGGCTGTTTTGCTTATACATTAATCATCTTGATACCAGCAAGGCTCCTATTACTAGCTGCTTGCCATTCTAGTACTGAATCGAAGCAGGAAGTTATGTGACCGAAACGCAGTTTTCATCGATAAAGCACGCAAACTACTATAAGATGGAAGATACAATAGGAGCGCCACTTGTTCAATAGAGTAAGGGCCGATTCTCCTGTACCTGTTTCTTTCATCTGTGTCATTTGCGTGATAAGTCAACACTGTTATGCCTGCGAGTCGACAGCGAACGTCCGTGCCTCTGAAAAAGGCAATCTGTGTCAAGGCCAGCCCGCGAGTCCGCCTGACGCGAACAACTCAACGGCGTCAACAGGCGATGGCGCCTTTCTGGCGTGCACGTGCAGTGAGTCACCTCAGCAAGCGAGCCCGTCGAGTAAACAACCGACGTCTTCCTGTCTGGCGGCTGACGCAATGGCTAGCGACGTCACTCGTCCTTGGCCACCTGCAGCGCAGCCTCTCCAGATTCGATGAGAAAGAATGACGCGGCCCAGCGGCGACCCGCCTTTCGAGGAGTCTGACCTCACGACCAGCGGCGCTTCTGGATGGACATTTGGGTTGGACCCGGTGCATGTAAAAGAAGCCCTGCGGCGCGGCGCGAGCGATCCTAGGTGAAAGCAGGCATGTGTGTCGCAGTTGAGCTATGTGTTAGCAGACGTGTTGGAGAGCACACATGTGTGTCGCAGTTTAGCTGTTTGTCAGCGTTGCGCTATGTGTCAGCGTTGAGCTATGTGTTAGCAGTCCTATGTGAGAGCAGACATGTGTGTCGCAGTTGAGCTATGTGTTAGCAGACGTGTTGGAGAGCACACATGTGTGTCGCAGTTGAGCTGTTTGTCAGCGTTGCGCTATGTGTCAGCGTTGAGCTATGTGTTAGCAGTCCTATGTGAGAGCAGACATGTGTGTCGCAGTTGAGTTATGTGTTAGCAGACGTGTTGGAGAGCAGACCTGTTGGAGAGCCGACATGTGTGTCGCAGTTGAGCTGTGTGTCAGAGAAGAAAGCTATGTGATAGAGAGTTGAGCTTTGTGTTAGCAGACCCATTTGAGAGTAGAGCTATGTGTTAAAGAGAAGAGCTCGGCTCTTCGCGTCTCTGTCGGCCCCAGTGCCGAATTTGTAATGCCTCTGTATATATGCTGTACATAAACCTTGTTTAACTCACCGTCGTCTCGTCCGCTCGTCTATCAGCTCTGCGCAGAAGCAGTCGCGAGCTGAGAAACCTACGCTACCAAATGGCTGGTGACCTTCCCGGTGGAGTTCGAAGCAGTGGCACCTTCGGGACCGTGTTGGCGTCGCCGTCTCTCGAAACAGTGGTTGCAGCGGTGGGATTCGAGGCGACCTTCGTAACGTCGTTCGGAGGCGCGCTTCGCAACAGTGGTTGGCAGCTGCGGGATCGGCCGGCGTCAGCGACATCGATGCGGTGAGTGCCTGACGTTTTCCCCTCAGTTCACCAGACTACTCTAGCTCAGGTTGTAGTAGTTTAGAGAAGGGCTGTGTGAAGCATTGAAGTGAGCTTTGATCGTTTCAAGCCAAGTGGAAGCGCTTTGAAACCAAAGTTAAAGCGGAGGAGGTAAACACGGGAGTGTTAAAAATTGCTTGCACGTCTTGCTAGTTGACTTATAGTGGGTACGGCAAGTAAATTGTTAACAGGGGCAAACAGCAAGAGGCTAGTGTGAACGATGGAGAACCTTAAAGTGAAGTAACTCATCGAAATTTGTGAGGAACTCGGCATTACTTCGGGCCGTACGAAACAAAAGCAAGCGATCCTTGAGATCGTGAAGGATGAGGGAGTGTCGGCTCAGGAAGTCGATGAGGCCTGGGTGGATATCAAAGCACGCCGCGAGGAGGCTGAAAGGCGAAAAGCTCGCGAACGTGAAGAAGCTGAAAGGCGAGAAGTTCGCGAACGTGACGAAGCTGAAAGGCGAGAAGCTCGCGAACGTGAAGAAGCTGAAAGGCGCGAAGCACGCGAACGTGAAGAAGCTGAAAGGCGAGAAGTTCGTGAAGAAGCTGAAAGGCGAGAACGCCGCGAGGAAGCCGAGAGACAGGAGCGCCTCGAGTTGAAACGGATAGAATTGGCAATACTACAATGTTCGCAGGCGCCTAGCGTAGCTTCTCCAACAGTTCAGGTCAGCGGTTATAGAATTCGGGACCAACTGCCACCGTTCGTAGTAGGCGAGGACATGGCGAAGTATCTCGTCAAGTTTGAAGACGTCTGTGAGCGAAACGGTTTGGAGCGGTCTCTTTGGGCGCAGAACCTGTTAGCTATTCTTCCCGGCGAAGTGTCCGACGCGATAACTTGCTTGTCGAGGGAAGCGTTTGAGAGCTATGACGAGGTTAAGGAAGTGCTCTTGAGACGTTATAAGTTGTCACCCGAGGCTTTCAGGCAAAGGTTCTGGTACGCTAAAAAGGGGAATGAGTCACACGTTGACTTCGCGTTTCGTCCTTAAAGCCGATTTAATTGAATGGCTCAAGGGGAAGGTGTTTATGACGACCGCGATAAAGTGGTGGAATGCGTTGCATTGGAACAATTCTACCGCTGCATCGAGGAGAACGTCAAACTTTGGCTGCAGGACAAACTTGGGGAAGTACAGCTAAACAAGGCAGCAGAGTTAGCTGAGGAGTATTATACTCGCCGAAAGTTTCATAGCAGGGCAGTGCGCGTGGAAAAGGATGAAAGTAAAGAAGGCTTTTCAAAGAAACCCGATCAACGGAAACCCGCTCCACACCGTAATTTCAAGAAGGACCCGTCTCTTACGAAGGACAGTGTAGGGGAAGGGCAAACAGAAGCGGAGAAATCGAGTGAGGTTCCTAAACAACGCACTGATACCACACGGGCGTTCGAATCACGGAAGCTACTAATCTGATACAACTGCAAAAAGGAAGGGCACATCGCGTAAACTGTAAGCAAAAGTTTGCTTTTGCAACAATCCGAGAATCGCAGAAGAACATGCGGTTGTTGGAGCCGTATCTCCAAGAAATTTGTGTGAACGGGAAAGCGTGTCCGGCGCTTAGAGACTCCGCGGCAACCATGGACGTTGTCCATCCTTCATTGGTGTCTCCGGATGACTTTACAGGAGAATGCGCGTGGATCAGGCAAGTCACCGAGGTGCAGAATGCTTGCTTACCAATCGCCACGGTTGTCATTGAAGGCCCGTTCGGTAAGCTTCGGACCGAAGCGGCTGTGTCTGCCACGCTTCCCGATCGTTTTCCTTATCTTTTCTCCAACCACTCAGAGTAGCTTCTCAAAGAGCAGAGTAAATCGTTCTTCACCAACTTAGCGTACATGGCCCTCACGCGATCGCAAGCGCGGAAGCTTTCGCAGGAGCTTGATCTTGTTCAATGCGGTGAACTCTCAAGTGACCTTGTCGGCGGGTCGACTGAACCTCAGAGAGGAAATTTTCCGCGTGAGTCATGTGAGCAGTCACGCGAGCGGCCCGTCACTGAAGCGACCGGTGCAGTTTCCGTAGCAGGGGGAGACGACATGGCGCCATTGAATCAGAGCGAGAGGGCTGCAACGCTCTCGCCTGTAGCGGAAAGTTGGAGTGAGCTGTCGAGGGTTGATCGAGAAACGCTCATTCGAGAGCAGCGTGAGGACCTCTCGATTAAAGCTCTAGGGGAAAGCCGCATGAAGGCTGCACAAGTGTTGTCGAAGGAGTACTGCGACAAATCGGCAAAGAAGCGTGCTTTTGAAGTAGGAAGTCAGGTAATGCTGCTCCAGCCGTCCAAAAGGAACAAGCTTGAGGTTCATTGGAAAGGGCCCGCCAATGTAATATTGAAGCTTTCCGATACGAATTATGAAGTGAAATTAGGAAGGCGGCCGAACAAAATTTACCGCAGTAACTTGATGAAACCATACCTTCAACATCAAGCGGTCTTAAATCTGCTGTTGAGTGCTTCAGAGGAAGAGGGAGCAGAAATTTGGAGTTCTAGTGATGTAATCGAAAGGGGATCGGAGGTACCCTTAAAGAAGTTGAACCTTGAGCCTAGGTTAAGTGAAGTTCAGAAGGAGGACCTGAAAAGGATTGTTTCCGAGTTTGGAGACGTGTTTTCGGACCGTCCCGGAAACACGACGGCGATCGAACAGGATATCGAGCTAACTTGTGAGGAGCCCATCCCTAGCAAGCCGTATCGTTGTTCCCCGGTGCAACGTCGCAAGCATGAGCACCTCTTTGTACCGCATAGGTATCGTCGCCTAAAAGTGGCCGGTTACTGAGATGGAGCGTGATACTCCGACAGCGCGACTTTGACGTTCGCTACAAAAAAGGGGGGAAAGCTAAACACTAATGCAGATGCCTTGAACCGTGCGTTCTAACTAGTACCTTCTCCAGCTTTTGGTTTCTCGCTGGCATCTCGGGGCAAAATTTTGACCTCATCACGACCTGGGCTGAGCGCTCTCGTCCAGAATGAGCTCAAGGAGCCAACTTTAGGTTCTATTCTAATTCGTTACGTTGTTGTACGTGTAAAAATTTGAGTTGTCATTTTAAGTCTTGTGTCCCACATGTGCCTCTTGATGTAGAGGGAACGAAATTCCGATAGACACGTAGATAGGTATATGTTGTACTATACTTTGGTGTTCTGTCGGGTGACCGAGGGCACTTGCTTGTGTCGTGTGTTGTCTGTTGTCGATCCGTTCTTGACAAGTTGCAGAACCATCGACAAGTGCTGAAACCAAGGATCGTCAGAGACGAGCGAAGCTGGCCGGCAAGTTGTGGCGACAAGCCAGTGGAGCAGGGATCTGTCCTCAAGAACGGGATGTGTTCCCTGAACAGAGTCTGGAGCTGCATTCTCCCCATGGCCCTGGAGATGAACCTGGAGGTACCTGGCGAACGAGCGCGCCTGACATCCGAGCCACGTGGAAGCAGCTCGTCTTTTCGGCACCTTGTCTGGCGGCGGGGGTGCTGTTATGCCTGCGAGTCGACTGCGAACGTCCGTGCCTCTGAAAAAGTCAATCTGTGTCAAGGCCAGCCCGCGAGTCCGCCTGACGCGAACAACTCAACGGCGTCAACAGGCGACGGCGCCTTTCTGGCGTGCACGTGCAGTGAGTCACCTCAGCAAGCGAGCCCGTCGAGTAAACAACCGGTGTCTTCCTGTCTGGCGGCTGACGCAATGCCTAGCGACGTCACTGGTCCTTGGGTGAAGCCACCTGCAGCGCAGCCTCTCCAGATTCGATGAGAAAGAATGACGCGGCCCAGCGGCGAACCCCCCTTTGGAGGAGTCGGACCTCACGACCAGCGGCGCTTCTGGATGGACATTTGGGTTGGACCCGGTGCATATAAAAGAAGCCCTGTGGCGCGTCGCGAGCGGTCCTAGGTGAAAGCAGACATGTGTGTCGCAATTGAGCTATGTGTTAGCAGACGTGTTGGAGAGCACACATGTGTGTCGCAGTTGAGCTGTGTGTCAGCGTTCAGCTATGTGTCAGCGTTGAGCTATGGGTTAGCAGTCCTATGTGAGAGCAGACATGTGTGTCGCAGTTGAGTTATGTGTTAGCAGACGTGTTCGAGAGCAGACCTGTTGGAGAGCCGACATGTGTGTCGCAGTTGAGCTGTGTGTCAGAGAAGAAAGCTATGTGATAGAGAGTTGAGTTATGTGTTAGCAGACCCATTTGAGAGTAGAGCTATGTGTTAGAGAGAGAAGCTCGGCTCTTCGCGTCTCTGTCGGCCCCAGTGCCGAATTTGTAACGCCTCTGTATATATGCTGTACATAAACCTTGTTTAACTCACCGTCGTCTCGTCCGCTCGTCTATCAGCTCTGCGCAGAAGCAGTCGCGAGCTGAGAAACCTACGCTACCAAACGGCTGGTGACCTTCCCGGCGGAGTTCGAAGCAGTGGCGCCTTCGGGACCGTGTTGGCGTCGCCGTCTTTCGAAACAGTTGTTGCAGCGGTGGGATTCGAGGCGACCTTCGAAACGTCGTCGGAGGTGCGTTCGCAACAACACTTGCAAAGTGTACTGATTTATCTGAACAAGGTAATGTTGCGCATATTGGTGTAGCCATGCATAGAACACTCCCCCCTCCCCCCGTCCCCCATAAAATCGAAGCTTTTAAAGCTGGAGATAAAACGTCCGCCACCTGCAAAAAACAAAAACAAACAACAATAGCAGCACAGTTGTTTAGCCATAACCACCACGTCAGCAGGCCATCAGGTCCTTTAAAAACGAACATTGACGTCATGTATTTTTAGCAGGCACGCTTTAGTTAATTACTGTACCGAATGTTCCTCTCCATGTGTCCTTAAAAGTGCGTCATGGAAATTAGAAAGAGGACACCGACCCGAAAGAAAAATGCAGAATAAGGACATTTCGTTGACCTTGACGCAGCCTAGATCGAAATGACGGGAGCCTTGTTGACTAAATGGCGAACAAAGCTCTTCTCAGGAGAGCCGAAACGCGTTCTCTAGTTCTCTCTCTCTCTCTCTCTCCGTTTTTCTTTGTGGATCCCCTTCTTTTAATTCAAGTAACATCCCCAGCAGACGTGCTTTGGTCAAAGTCTTGCCTTTGTAGGTAGTGAGAAAACAACATTGATGAAATCATTTTCAGCCATGGTCTTGTTCCAAGGACTGCAAGCTAACTACAAATGTATTGTCGCAACGTGAAGACAGAAGTAGTAATTAACAGGTTGAGAAAGTAGCAGCAGGTCAGTATTTTTATTTACTGCACGCCAGAGCGTTCCTCTTCTTTTTTGTTATTGCTTGCTGCATAAAAGCCTGCAGATGTGCGTATGCGCTGTCGTCTTCGTCTTCATAGCAGTACGCACGTGGCAATATGTTCTCATCGAATAGTGTGACGGCCGATGCATGCAATGTTGCAATGTCTTTACCGAAATGAAAGTGCTGATAAGGTATCGCCTGCGTGACCCTGAATGTGCAGTCCCCAAAGACCCATAGAGCTAAGCAAAAAGCATCAGCTTAGCTTTTTTAACAAAATTCACTACATTAGGTCGGTCAAAGTGTACTAAATATTGCTGCTGAATATTACAAATGCGTGTTCTGACTCGTAGCTCGTGCTGGCTGCACTGCACCGTCACAATGTTCACTGCGATTGAGATGCACTGTTAAAGAACGAGTATAACGCAACAAATCACTGCGGCAAAAAAAAGCAGCGCTCGCGCTATCAGCAGAGGGCCGGAGCTAGCGTTAAACCACATCTAGCCGGTCTGAGAGCGCCACAAGACGCCATCAAGTCTCGTCGCCTAGACAACCTTGGCTGCCCGGTAATGCTGCGCGCCGGGCGCACAGCGCGGAAAAGGGACCGACATGGTCTTACATGTCGCTGCGTGCGCTGGCGAAAAACCCTTCCATGTGTGTGTGTGTGTGTGTGGTGCGCGTGGCTTCTCGATCGGTAGAGTTTATTAGTCGGTGTTTAGTTTAAAATGTGTCTGCGCTCTGGGTTCGACCTGTGTGTTCTGTCAGTGCTGATTATTGCGAAGGTGCACCATCCTGAAGACTGGACCTGTGGATTCATATTGTGGAGCACTCGAAGTGAAATGGTGAGTACCCCTCTCACGTTGTTCCGCTCAGCGCTTTGTTAACTGCGTGAGCACGAGAAGAACGCCTTCAAACAATTTTGTTTTCAACTAGTTGATGACAAATCAGCATTTGTTTACTTAGCGAGAATATTTCTCCGACCTGTTTCACGGAAATGATGGCGTAGTGTGAACGTGGGTAAGTTTCTTTTATTTGTTTAGATTGTTTGGAGTACAAAGCAGAGTGAGCGTGCGCCGCTAAGGTTCAGCGAAGAAATTGAACAGATTTTTGCGGTGCCCTTTGTTGGCAGCCGTTTTTAACAGGGCCGGCTCGTTATGCACATCAATTGTAGTTTACTAATTAATACATGTGTGGGGACGGCGCCTGTTAGCTCTAAGCATCAACCTATCTAAGACGCATATGCTTGGGCATGTTGGTAGTTCATTTACTCTCTTTTTTTTCTTATTGCACAAAAAGACTGAGGACGGGAAACAAGGGCGCGGTGTCTATGTCGTTCTTTTCGGTTCTTTTTCGTTTTGTGCGGTAACACTACCGTGATAACTCGGGTTGATGCATCGGGTGACAACACAGCATATTGCTTCGCGTTTGGTGTGCCTCGCGAAGTTTGCCGACTTGCTAATACATTAAATTTCGTTAAATTTGTCTTCACTGGTATTTTCGTTCACCCGCAACGTAGTGTGACACTACCGACAACCATACCTGTGTAGCGGATCGAGCACTGAAGCTGGACTTTTGTTTGAACAGACCTTTCTTCTGTGTGTGTGGCCGAATTGCATACATGAACAGTGCAAGCGCTTGTTTTAACATGACTGCTAACGTTTGAGCACATTTTATTCAGATTGTTTCCATCATGTGTAACTTTCAAAATATTCTTGTTATTCAGAGTTTCATTGCCATCGGCTCGCTTTGGCGTTTACCTTCGCTAAGTACTTCAGATGTTAAAGGTATTTTTGCTGTGTGAAGCGTATTATTACTTTTTTGTTGCACAAAAACGCTTTAATGTTATACATACTGCATGGTATTTAAGCCTGTGTTGCAGCCAAAGTGTAAGACTGGGCAGCATATTTATCTGGGAACACAACACGTACAGCCACTGAACAGCCTACGCTGCATCGGGAAGGAGTTATGCTTTCTTAGCCTACCAGCATGATTGAAACAAGTGGCCCTAATTTAGCAGTATGCAATGTTCATTGAGTGGAGGTAACAGGGTCACTTTATTCGAAATTTCCCAGCCAATTTTGCGGCTATGGCAAATGTGTTTGGAAAAAAATTGTGCTGATTAAATGCACTGAAAACAGTGAACAGCTTGAATATTTTAGAGAAAAAAGTTTTTGGTCACGTTGTTGCCTTTCAAACCTTCCAGAATGTTGTTTGAGTGTTGTTTGTGAAAAAAAGATATTTTACAACTACCACTTCTTTTTATACCAAGTTTGGTACATGTTAAGTAACGGGGCTTATGTAAGGTGTTTGAAAATTGGCAATATAATGCAAATTTTTGGCCACATACGTCTGCAAGAATTTAGCCAAAGTGTGCTATGTTTGCATTTCCTCATTGCGATACTGCACTTTGTATGAATATCTGAGCTATCAGTACTTACTTCACAGAAAAGATATTTTGATAAAAAAATATTTTTAGACTTCTTAAGCTGTTAACCTCTACGAGAAAAGATTACTCATTTCACAGAATTGTCATTTTTGTCCGTATTGAGACGCAATTGGCACCATGTGGTGGTCCAGTTAAAAATCACCTTTTACCTAAATTGAAAGCAAAGAAACAATTCTTTGTATGTGACAAGTTTCATCGTTACAATTTGTATTTCAAGGAATAAAATAATTTTTGAATTTTCTCATCAGTGGCAATGGGTAACTTGGAGGCGTCGGCTGCCGTATGACCAAATGGCAAATGGGGAACTTGGAACTTCAAAAATCATTTAGGGGCAAAGCTCTTCGGGCCGTGGGTTGTTCCCTCCACTGTAGTCGTACTAGTATCATGTAGGCACTTGATGAGTTGCACAATAGATAGCGTTAGTGGTTTTCACAGCATATACATGGACAAAATGATGATTCGTGGGGCGAATCGTTCGTCCGTACATTTGTACTTTCGTCCGTTTGTCTGTGCATCGATCCGTCCGGGCTTCCGTGTGTCGGTCTGTTCGTGAGTCCGTCTGTATTTCTGTCCGTCCATGCTGGCTTGATTGATTGATTGATTGATTGATTGATTGATTGATTTGTGGGGTTTAACGTCCCAAAACCAGCATATGATTATGAGAGACGCCGTAGTGAGGGCACCGGAAATTTTGACCACCTGGGGTTCTTTAACGTGCACCCAAATCTGAGTACACGGGCCTACAACATTTCCGCCTCCATCGGAAATGCAGCCGCCACAGCCGGGATATCCATCCATGCTGGCGTCAGACAGTCTGTCCATCTGTTTGTGCGTCCGGACGGATGAACGCTACGCCCCACTCATCATCATTCACTCCGTGGGTATGCTGTGATCTTTTTCTCAAAACATAAATTGCTATGACAAAATTTGGCACATGAAAAGAACTGTTTATTTGCTTTTGATTTAGGTACAAAGTCAATTTTATTTCAACCACCATATGGTGCAAGTTGCGCCTCAATATAGACAAAACAACTATTTTGTGAAATTTGCGATTTTTTATCGTAAAGTTTGACAGCTTGAGAGGTCTAAAATATTTTTTCCTCCAAATGTACCTTATGTGGATTAAGTATTCTCTCCTCAGATATTCATTCAAAGTGCAGTATTGATATAGAAAAGTGCAGATATATCACATTTCGGCTAAATGATTTGAGGCATGTGTGGTCGAAAAATGGTAATAATATTACTGAGCTTCGAACACTTTACGCAAGCCCTTCACTTAACTTGTAGACCAAATTAGGCATGGTAGAAGCGATACCTATGAAATGATATTTTTCACAAACACCAGACAAAATTCCGGGATGTTCAGGAGGCAGCCACGTGACCAAAAATTATGTCTGCGAAATATTCTAGCAGTTAACTTTTTAATGCAGTGAAATCAGCGCGATTTTTGTTGGAATACACTTCAGGTGATCGCCAAATTGGCTGGGACGTCTGACGTTGAATGACCCAATAGCCAATTCTTCCATTACATAATCGTGTAAATGTGAGGCCAGTTCAAGAACACTAGTACCATTTGCATTTTAATACGTAACTGTACAGTACTTAATTTTACAAGTTACCTGCACTGAATACCTTATCAATGCGCATACCGTCGTGTATGCTCTGTGGAAACGTGCTTTTGTGCAATACAGATAAAATATGTATATGGTGGTGTGCGTCGTACTGTATTCTTTTAATAAACTAATCAAATGAGTACCACGGACGATCTGCAGAAATATGCATGCAGCTGTGTTGATGCTTATCTAATCATAGAACTTGACATTCTCTTACATTGGTCGATGCATGCAGCAAATGGAACATTATCAACTTGGAGCAGCACCTTTTTATTTGCCTGCGCGAGCAAGCTGAAAGGGTAAAGTAAGGTGCATATTTACGGCACGAAAGGTATAACGATTCTGCCACAGCGTGCTTTTTATGGCGTTTATTGCTCAGCATACCTTTTCTAGCATTTCTCACTGCAGTAAAGCCCGATGCCACTGAATATGTTTGCTATGCACTCAATGTATACTTACACATAAGAAAGCAGTTAGTTATGCAGGGTGCATACTGTATGTTGCACTCTTTGTGAAATTTCAGTCAGTGTTTCTTGTGTATTTATTTTAGGTTTCCGGGATTGAATTTCCTGTACAGAAAGAACAGCTTCGCCCCACTTATGTCGAAGGCACCAGTCAACTCAGCAGCTGAAGATGATTGTGCAAGCAGCGATGACGAGCTGTGGTTTTGCAGTCAGAAATATACCAACACTGACATTACATTATTACAAACCCAATTACTCTACCTTGTCGAATGTTCTCTTTTTTTAATGTCGAAATTTAGACTGCGAGATGTAATAGATGTAGATGTGACTCCGGAAACTCGCTTACTCTTTCTACGTGTGTTTTTATTGTATAGGTGCAAATCAACGCCATACCTCTCAGTCGTTTGCCCGACTAGCGCAAATGTTTTTAAAAGTTGTGGAGATTTATTGTATTGAGAACAATGAATTTCTAGTACAGAGAAAAAAAACTTGGTCTCGTGAGATATTTCAAATTGTTGCAGAATGCCATCAGAGTCCTGTTTGTCAGACTTGCAGTTTTTCTATAATAAAGGCAGATGTTAACATATGGGCTTAATTGTTTTTTTTTTGCTTCGGCGTTATGCTTGGTTGAACCTTACGCTACAGGTTACTGCTTGCACTACTGTGGTGTGGTGCGTGTGTGTGTGTGCGTGCGTGTGTGTGTAAGTGCCTTCCGCGTCTTACTTTGTCGTTTTCAGCCCAGTCTACGTACACATATATACACTGGTCTCATGCAACTCATTCAAGACCGTGGCACCTGGCACCTTATTTTATCAGCTGCAAGCATGGAGGTATAAGTGCAGTGGGTGACACCAGTATCTTCCTTCTTCCCTGTCAGCTGCAGAGAAGGTTCATATATGCTTCTCTCTGAGAAGAATTGAGGCTTGGGCCAGTTGGTGATGCATATTTGTTGGAATGAAGTGCTATGAACGGCTCTTCTCAACACAGAAGACTAAGCGTCACCTCCTGTGTCTGCTTTTGTTCCGTTAATCACGCTTCATTTGATCAAGTATGCTTATTCATATAACTGCCATCGTTTCAAGGGGGTTTTCAGTGTTGCACCCCTCTCGCATGGGTGTAGCTTCATTCAACACCCATTGTTTAGGGGTGTTCATAAGCACCTATCATAGTAGGGTGTAACGTTTCTTTACACCCTATGGTTTCAGGGTGTTTCTAAACACCTTATTGTTTAGGGTGTTTCTAGGCACCCTAAAAGGGTGTTGCCCATGGGACAAAACAAATACACCCTTATGAGTTTAAACATTTTTAGAGTGTAGTTTAGCGTTAGCGTGATAGCGCAGGTTAAGGGAAAGGCGTTACCGTGCAGCAAACGTTCGTTGTGGGCAGCGTTGTATAGTTTAGCTGGATAGCGTTTACGTGGTTTACGTGCCCCAGCTAGGATGGTGGCGCCACCTATTATATGGCTATTAAAATAAACAGTGAAAATGAAAAGAAAACGAGAATGTTTGCCTATGCCATCACGCGAAGCATTGTTAGAAGTTTATTTTAGTGATAATAAAAGTAAATAATTATGAACCACGCACCACACGCGAAAACATTTATGTTGTCGATTTGTTTACATCGATCTTCTAGTTAGGCCTAGACGCATTCGAAATGGGAAGCTATCTCAAAAACTACGCCAACTTATCCGTAATACTCGGACATCGAAGCTAACTGAAGGCAAGCGAAGCCAGTTTCAACAGTCGTTTGCTGCGAACAAGGTGATTCTTTTAACAACTACGCCAAAATCAATTCGAAGTAGGCGTCCGAGAGCGCCGCCATGTTCACGTACACTACGTACACCTACGCTACCACGGTAACGTGAAATCTGAAAAATACCGCGCGTACGGAAAGCGGTACGGGTGACGCACGTATCTGCGCATGCGCACTTTGATTCCGGTATCACGGTACACCTGGTAACCCGGTAAGCCCGGTATACTATAACTCTCTGATATCTACCGTGAAATCTTGGCGCACTGCAGTCTACCGGCGTGTTCTCCCCGTCGGGCCGAAGTTCATCTCCTCCAATAAAAGGTCGCTGGCGGCAGGTAGCAACGGCGTGCGAACAGCCAGAGAGAACTTTCAACTCAAGAAATTTAAAATGGCATGTGAATTCTTCCCAATGGATAGAAACCATGGTATAACAAAGAGAACCTGTGCTTCGTCTGCCACGGTGGTGTAGTGGTTACGGCGGTCGGCCACTGACCCGAAGGCCACGTGTTCGATGCCGGCCGTGGTAGGCGCGTTGCGATGGACGGGTAGTGGTAGAGGCCCATGTACCGGGCAATGTCAGTGCACTATAAAGGTGACCACATGGTAAAAATTTCCAGGCCCCTCCATCACGGCGTCCTTCCTAATAATATCGTGATTTTGGGACGTGAAACCCCAGTAGTTATTTTTAAAAAGTCTGTTAATCTCCCATTTGGTTAGTACTAAATGGAAGACTTTCTATGTAGCGCAATTTTTATAAGTTTCAGTACACGAAGAATATGGTTCATTTTGGGGATTTTTTTTCATAGAGAGATAAAATTTAGTGAAATATGATAGTTCGTATTAGCTTATTATCAGAGTTTTTTTTCTGTGGGCAAAGAGTAATTCGATATGAGTACAGCGCGAAATAACTTTTATAGCTGGTGAAAAGGTTGCAAAGTTGTGGGTTTTTGTACATGTTTGGTAGTAAATTTAGCATTGAGTTGGTTCTAGTAACTATGGTAAGTACCATATGTAGTATTAACCTTCATTGCTTATTGTCAGAGAAAGTCATCAAATCGCTTTTTATTTTGGGAGATAAAAAATTTTTTTGATGTCGTTGCTGGACTCTGTGCTTACCCATGTTTATACCTTGAAGCGTCCTAGGGATGAGTACTTGCTGCACAGGCATGAGCAACATTTAGACAAATTAATAATTTTGTCCGTGCTTACTTTAATAGTTTGCTATTTAGTACTGGCATGCATGGGTAAACAAGAGATTCAAACCATACTATGGTGCATTTAACCACATGCAGCTGTCTTCTTACAGTTCGAATAGTGTGCTTATGCAACACTGGTAAGTGACACTGATACATGCAAGAACTTATTACCTGTTCGATAAGATTTTTGAAGTGGCAACAGCACCACAATTAAAAAATATATTGAAAACAGATAAAAAAGGATATGTTTTTGTCATGAACCAATGCAGCTGTATCTAAATGACAATGCCTGCTATTAAAGTGACAATGTGGCTGTACCTGCCGTAGAGTATGTGCAGCAAAGTTTAGACGCATGGACGAAAAAAAAGGGAATAAGAAGACGCTGCTAACTACTGGCCTTTATTAAAGCCTCTACAGATTATATGGTTGGTGTTATCTTCAGTTAAAGAGTGCTTATCAAAGATAGGAAAACTGAAAAACATTTAAACTGTAGTGGGGCACTTATCATGAAGGTAGTTGATTCTTTTAAGGTGAAGCTTCATTAAAAAGTTCTGTTCTTTCTCTTCAGTTATCTTTTAAGTTTGTACGGTGAGAGCTACCTAATATCTTTGATGTCATTTCCACCTTAAAAGGAACAAAGTTTATACCTTAATGTTGTTAACGAAATAGAATCAATTCAATTTTTTCACTTAGAAACAGAGTTGATACCTTAATATTGTGACTGAATTAGAATCAATTATTTTTTCCAATTGGAAACAAACCTTACAATTTATTTCAGCAGAAGCTTTTACATGCACAATAGGTTTGCCTTTTTTGCGCACTATCAAATTTATGTGTTTTGGTCATTACTAGCTTATAAATAGTGAAGTGTTTTACATGATCGGCTGCAATAGTGCCAACTTTTGTATACCAAAAATGGGAAGCTCTTATTCTTTTCAGTGAGAACTGAAATATTACAGGGCAATTAATTGACTCAGATTATTGGTGTCAAGATGTTTTTAAAGCCCATATATACTTACTTTTATATTTCGTTGCATACATTTGATTTAGCACACTTGTCATAAATATACTGTTTTCTTTTCAGTTGTGTTAGTATTATACCTAATATACAATTCTTATTCACTGTGCAGCAGAGGGCACAAAAATAACTTTAAAAGTGTGGTTTTTAAACATTCTCACGGACTAAATCTAAATACAATACAGTGAATCTCATGATTTGTGGAGATCAATTTCATGTGAAAGATCCAATGGCAAGCTGTCTTGGCTGCATTTTTTTTTACTTCATGAGTCAATTGTTACTAAGTTGATATATATTTCTTTGTAAACTTAGGAGCCGTCAACATATCAAGAACTTACCAGACATGTCAATCGCACTGATGTCTCAGGAGTAGCTGATGGCACAATATTATACCTGCCCTCACATCTGTGCTTTTAAGAGCAGAAGCTTCAGGTTTATCAAAATCAGGTGCATGCACGGTGCCATGATGCGCATACCATAATTTCTGCCAGGTAAAACAGTGCTTCATTGTACCTTGTTGAGTCAAATATGAGTACATATTCATTGTTTGTTATCTTGTTTTAAACAAGGATAGCCAGCATTGCAAACACACTCGACATTGCATCAATACTATGTCCGATTGGTTTTTCTGGTGCATTTACAACCACTAGTGTGGCTATGCACACCACCTGGAATTCCAAGGCTGAAATGAAGCCGCAAGAGATATTTACTGTATCTTTTCATTAAAGTTTTTCACTCGTTGTGAAGCTGCTATTATTGGCTACAGATGTACTGTTCTACTGTCTCCTTAATGCTTACTCGGAGATTTCCAAAGTGCATTCCTGCTGTTCCTGAGTCAACATAGGCAGTGAATCACATGTGGGTCATACCTACATTCCACAGACAGTAGTGTGCAGGTATGCGCACACGTGACTGATGAAAAAGGATTGACATCGTGCTAGACAAGCATGTCACATTATTCTTGTCACGGGGTCATGACACAGCAGTTACAATGTCACACTCACTGTTTATTCCCTTCTAGGTGCTGCTTCTATTGTTCTTGGGCCAGCTGTCGCTTCTCATACCAGCGCCACTATGACTGTTCATGCCACAAGCACTTTGGTGACCTGACGTTGCAGGAATTTGTGTCACCACATCACCAGCAAATTATCAAGCACCATCATTTTCGCTGCATCCTCCACTGTCAATTCTAGACTGTTCAGCGTTCAGTCCAGTAGCATGGGACAATGACAGGTGATCTCATAAGCACACCCATATCTTCGTTGCATGAGGCTATAGCACTATAGTCAAAATTTCGTACTCATTTTTAATGTTCTTTCTTGCTAGTGAGTGTGAAACAAACCTGTGCCAAGTAGATAATGATTACTTTGTTGTCATTATCAAGTTTAAAATTTACTTTCAACATCGCAGATTCAAAACATGGCCTTCAAAAGGTGACCTTCAAGACCCACAGTTGTAATTTCTGCGTCGAATTTTGCACTGGCAACCTCAAGCCTTAGTTAGTGCAAACAATAAGTGCTGGCAACCTAGCAAGGGTACTGTAAACATCGCTGGCACACTGTTACTTTGTTTGATAGCATACCAAATTAGTCAGCTAGAGCACAAACAGTGAAAATATCACCCACTAGGGCATCCGAATTTTCGTTTGTAATTTTACATTACTTCAGTGGGGTGAGTGGCGGTGCCATGAAGGAATTTGTATAAAAAGTCACCAACTATACCTTGATTTTGAGAGCGCATGCTTAGGCCACTTTTCAACTAGCAAGATCAGACTCATGAGTGCCAACTTTTATAACAATTAAGAAGTTTAATTTGTGATGAGTGGCAGCTTTCCTGTTGCAAGGCAAGGCCTCTAGCTGAAAGTTCGTAACATCATTCTCAAATATGAGTGTGGCTTTCGTAAGTCTTTCAATGTGACACTAGACTTGCTGGCCTTTTTTAATGTATACATTTGTTTCTTGACATGGGCTCTCAGGTTGACGCATTGTTTCCATATTTCTCTGCAGCTCTTGATAGGGTTTCTCGCTACATATTTTACTAACACAGCAAAACATTCCTCTGAATGTGCTCACTTGGGTTAAAGACTTTCTTTTGTGCAGACCTCCGTTTACATCTGTTAATAATGACAACTTTTCTTCTGCTTATGTGACATCTGCTGCATTTCAAGGAAGTGTGCTCAGTGGAGGCCTGTACCCAGAGGGGTGCCCTAGGAGTTTGTTCCCTCCCCCCCGCCGAATTCGCATGTTGTTGGTTGTCCTGCTGAGCATAAGTAATGAAAAATTCATTTTTCATGGCCATCAACATGTACCCCCCCCCCCCCTCTGAAAAACATTCCTGGCTACCTGGCTGTCTCTTTATGAGCCTGTTGTTTTTTCTTGCTCATTCTTCATCGTTTGTTCTTACCTCGCATTGTCTGCATGTGTATGAAATACAGAGTGTTTCAAAAAATTTGTCCAATATTCGTTAAAAATTAGAGAAAGGAGGTACTTGCGTCCTAATTGCTCCATTGTCTTTCCTGTGATAAAAGGAATCTTCAGATAGGCACATACATTTTTGTGGCAGTAATTATAGCAGTTACGACAATGGCCTTTTTTATTAGTGGTAGTAGCTGGTCAAGTCAAATGGGCAAATTCAAGTCCTTTATAGGAAACGTCAATAGCCACTCTAAAATTTCAGAAAAGCAGCCACTGATAATCACCACGGAGTATTGCAATCTGCCTAATTTAGCTGTCGAAACGAAAACCGATGCACCAGACAGCACATCTATCATTCATCTCGACAACGCCTTCAATGACAACACTGTTTCTCTAGCTGTTATCAACCGTCAATTTAGACACTTTGCTTTGTGCCCGCTTGTCGACGCTAACTTTTTCTTTCTCCCAATGCAAGAGAAACAGTGTCGCCATAGAGGGCATTGTCGAATTGAATGGTAGATGCAGTGTTGGGTGCGTCGGTTTCGGTTTCGCCAGCTAAATTGAGCAGAATGCATTGCTCTGCGGTGATTACCAGTGGCCGCTTTTCCTAAATTTTATACTGGCTATGGACTATTTGTAGGAAGGGGTTCATTTTGCCCATTTGACCCAGGACGAGTTTCAAACTTCGAGAAACGTGAAAAATTTCCCCCCATATTCGTGATGGTCGAAAAACGCTGGTTGATTTTGCATGGCATAACCCTATTTATTGTGTTGTTTAATACATTGAGTTACTCGTTTGCTCCTTTTGCCTCAACTAATAATGTTAGCCAATATTTTGGTATGTTTATGAAGTTGTTTGTGCTTTTAGCCATTTCGTTCTGTATGATATGTATTATTATTTATTATGTGTGATCATTTATTTTTGTGCTGCAAGCCAGTGCCTCTAACAAGGCCTCTAAGGAGTCTTGGAATGAATTAATTAATTGTGGTCGCACTGTTTCTTGCTCTGTACTCGCCTGGTGTAGTTGTGCTGACAAAATGTTTTTTTCTATTTTTCAGAAAAGAAGTCTGTACTATACTGTTACAATAGGAAAGCAACACAGGCGTTTTGGGTGTCTGGAAGTTATGATATTCCTTCTTCGTAATTAAAATCCAGATACAAAGCCACCGAAATAAAATGATAATCAACAATTTTTGTTAACACAACTTGTAGCATGTCTGTGCTGTATTTCGTTTTATGATCATGGGAAAATAAAATTTAATTTGAGTGAATAGGAAACTTGTCCTTGTTGGTTTTTAAACATTTGCATTCACTTTGTAAATTTTTTAGCATGTGCAGGTGAAGTAAATATTTCCCAGGTGATGCTGCCACAGGACTAGTTGGGATTGTGGCCTGGGAAATTTCGAATGACCTTGTACTTGCAGAAAAAATATCTGGTGATTATGTATACCTCATGTTCAATCTAATGGAAACACGTTTGTTATTTACGGACATGTAGCAATAGTATTATGAATAACGTGTGAGAAATGAGACTACGGAGCAGGTGTTGTTCCGTAGCAGCCATTACTTTAATTCCTAACTGCGGAGCTCGCCGTGAGAGTTGAACGGCTTGTACGTTCTATGTGTTCTACGTGATCTCCGGTGTACTATTTTTATTTTACTGAAGTGGTTGGCGACATGTTACCTACGCCTTTTTACGTAATCAAGGAAAAATAATTTTTGCAGTGTACATAGTGTTATGCAATAAGGAAAAGAATTATTATTATTCACTGGAGTGAACGCCACTTGGTTGCACACGTGTAAAACGGGAATGTGCATTTGGTTATTCGTTGTTGCTAAGAGAAAGAAGCTACTTTAAAGTGTTTTTACGGCCTAGTTCAAAGGGACTGTTTACCTAACTTTCTTGTATATTCTTCAGGCAGCTCGCAAATAACTTCAATGAATATGCCGTATAAACAAAACGGGAAGACGTTGTGCAAAATTATTCAAAATAAAACGTTTAAAAATGTAGCAGAGCGTGGATTCGATCTATGGACCTCTGGGTCATGTGCCCAGCACGCTTCCACTGCGCCACTCTGCTGACTCTATGACAACCAACTCACAGTAGCTGCGAAAGCACGCGCGATTGGGCTTTTTTTAATAATGCATATTTTATGTTCAATCTTAATTGCGTTTGTCGCCTGCGCTGTCTTCTTATCAAGTCATGTAGCAGTTGCGATCATAAATCAGTCATGCACAAGTTGTTTTACCTCGGCAAACGCTAACACTAACTCTGAATAGAGAAAGAAACAGAGCAAAGTAGTTAAGTAGTTGAATTACTGTTTAATGGCCATGCATGTGTAAGATTATTTGGTTGAGTATGGCTTGTGTAAATATAGAGGAAAATCGAAAAGCTCCATAGTTAACGTCATAACACTTTTGCTATGGTTGACAATTTTCATTACCGTTTACCCCAAAAAGTACGATATCAGTGTACGTTCCATTTTCTGACAATGATATATTTAATTATGTTCTATCTATTAATACGGCTATCTCGTTCATTCCTTTGTGATATATCAAAATTTTGGAAGATATGACACGCGGCGAAAAAACATCATTATCATATTCGTGTCAATGTAACCGCTAATTCACAGCTTAAGACTGGTGTCTTGCATTTGCCATCGTGAGGCTTGCAAGCTTTTGTAGTGTCATTCCCCATGTATTGTATTCACTACATTGTCGTTGACGTGGGTAACTGAATTTTGGCAAGTTTGTAACATTTCGCGTTAAAGCATCCTTCGTGTTTTAGGGGCGAAGCTCCTTATAGCGGCACCCGTTCGTCCCGTGTCCCGTGGTAGTATGTAACCGGTCTTACGCTTTGACCTGCAATCATCTTGACCGTCAAGGTGGTGCCGGTGAGAGATTCCTTCTGTGCGTTGTTGAACAACCAAAAATAGTGCTCAATGTACATGCCCATAGCTGATAATGGGGTATGAGAGGCAGGAGCATTCGGCTTTTATTTAACGTGCACGCTGCGATCCCCATTAGCAGCCATTGCATATACATTGAGCACTATCTGAAGGGAAAGGGTTGCTACGTTATACCCGCTGGGTGTAACCACATTAGTTTTAGAAAGGTTTAGCGAGCGTTGAGCCGCAGTGCCATGAATACAATGAACTAGTATATACCACGAATAAACTCGAGGTAGTTAAAGGTGGGAAGTAGGTACGAAGTGCAACCCGTAAGAAAGTAAAAGCCGAATTCTCCTGTCTCTCATTTCCCATGCAGCCATTGGCATGTACATTGAGCTCTATCTGCCAGGAAAAGGTTACTACGTTATACTCGCTGGGCGTAACCTCCTTGGTTTTAGAAAGGTTTAGCGAGTGTTGGGCCGCAGTGCCATGAATACAGTGAACTAGTGTATACCATGAACTCGAGGTGGTTAAAGGTGGAAAGTAGACCCGAAGCGCAAGCTGTTAGAAAGTGTGCGTGTGCCACCTCTCGTTTAGTCCTTGGAATGTCCGCTGGATGGCGGTGTTTCTATATGGGGAATATATGATGAAAAGATGCGAGATGGTGGTATTTGGAGTGTTGAATAGATGGACGAACGGACACACAGACAGATGCATGAATGGACGCATGAACGGACGCAGGGGCAGATGCATGGACGAACGCAGGAACGGACGCACGCACGGACGGGCGGATGGACGCATGGACGGTCGCACAGACGGAAGGAAGCAAGAACGAATGAACGGACGAATGCTTCGCCCCACTCTCCATCATTCACTCCGTGGATATGCTGCCAATTTTTTAGAATAAACTGACACTTACTCTTAAATGCCCCACTCTCATTCGATACGATGGATTGTTAAGACTACTATGGTTACAACGCACAGAACCACGAGAAATAGCCTGCTTAGTCCCAAGAATGCACCAATAAAAAACTTTTGTATAACTGTATTATTTGACTTCAAGCTCTTAAAAACAGGCGCAGAAAATTTATGAATTAAAAAAACTGAACAGTTCTCCCAAAATGAGATGGTACCCATTTTCTTAACCCTGATTTTGGAAGTCTCTGAGATTCTGTGTAACAAAAATATAAGACCGAAATGACTTTCAATATTATCGCACTAAAGACGATGCCGTTCAAGCTACAAATAAGAAAAATTGGCAAATTTCGCATACAATACGAATCGATGATATGCGAAGCACGAATAAGGAAGGTTGATATGTCACTTTAAAATCAGCACAATGTTACGAGGCGGAGATAAATTGTGCCGCACATGATTTTCATGTCAGGAATATCGTATTTGGACGTGTCATTTACCTTCGTCGTCTACTCATGTCACCTCGTACTAAATTTTGTTTATGTGAATCTAGTGAAAGGACCGTGAGCGGGCTATGAGCGTAGCATGTAGTCATGTTTTACATGACATGCATATATGATTATCATGTTTCGACCTGTCATTTACCTTCGTCGTTTATTCACGCCACGTGATGCCGAATTTGGTATATGTGGAGCGAAACCTCCGCGAGCCATCATGAGCATGGTATATTGTTATGTTCTTACATGATACGTGTGTCATTATTATTATGCTTCCACTAGTCAAATATCTTGTCATCCATTGACACCACGTAACACCAAATTTGTTATATGTGGAGATAGCGAAATGAACGCGAGCCCATTATGAAGGGCCCAATATGCTCCGGTAACGTTGACCAGCGCTCACGCTAGGTGCACAGTGACGGTACGCTAGCAAAACGTGAGCACACTACAGTCTGACGCCAGGAGCGACCGGCGTGACCAGCGTCCAAACCGGAGCAAAATGCAACATGCTGCAGCCATACCCTTCTTCTCTCTCCTCTCCTTCCACTAACACAGCGTGGCATTACCCTTTCCCCAAAGAAAAAAAAAGAAGAGGAAGCATCTCATGAATGCCGCAGCTCCGAAAACCAACGTAAAACAACTAAAGAACAACGTAAAAACAACGTAAAAATGGCTGAGTCCATTGAGAAGAAAAAAGAGGAGATGGGAAAAAAAGAAGCGATAAAGAAATGTACAATTGTCTTGAAGGCAAGTGCCACATCACAAAGTTCTTGGCTTGCAGTCAACGCGAATAGTAATGCTTCATCCTGAAGACGTGAACTACATCCGAGGAACCTGGTCTACGAGAATGGTGTGACGTGTCTGCTGGAACAACTTCGTAGTTAACTTCCCCGATGCAATAAAGAACTCGGTAGGGTCCGAAGTACCGACATAATAAATTTTCCGAGCGTCCACGTTGACATATAGGAGTCCAAACCCAGACTAGGTCACCGGGTTCGTATAATACTGTTCTGTGGTGGATGTTGTACCATAGAGCATCTTGATTTTGCCAGGATAAATTGCGAAAGCGCGCCAGCTGCTGGACGTCTTCGGCACGCTGAACGAATACATCTGCGTCCGGGCTAATCATGTCCGGCAGAGTTAGTTGCAGCATGGTAACAAGCATTGTGGTGACGTCGAGGCCGTAAACCAGACGAAAAGGAGCAAAGCCGGTGATTTTCTGCAGAGCCGTAGTGTAGGCAAATCTTATGTACGGGAGGATTTCGTCCCAGTTCTTCTGATCGTTGGCGACATACATCGAAAGCATATGTGCAATCGTTTTGTTAAGGCGTTCGGTTAACCCGTTAGTCTGCGGGTGGTACGCAGTTGCTGTTCGGTGCGTCGTGCCGCTCAGCAACAGGATCTCTCGGAGCAACTGTGCCGTAAAGGAAGTACCATGATCTGTGATGACGACAGCGAGAGCACCGTGGTGGAGAACGATGTTCCTGACAAAAAAGTCAGCCACATCGGAAGCAGATGCTCGCTCGGTGGCTTGTGTTTCGCAGTAGCTGGTCAAGTAGTCGGTGGCAACCACAATCCGGCGTCTTCCAACCGTAGACTTCGGAAATGGGCCGAGTAAATCTATTCCGACCTTTTCAAAAGGTGCGTGAGAAACCGCAAAGGCTTAAGCAGACCAGCTGGTTTTGTTGTTGAATTTTCGCGGTGCTGGCAGGCTGTACATGCCTTGACGTACTGCCGGAGGGTTTTCGTAAGTTTCCGCCAGTAGTATTTGTCCTTGATCCGCGCCAGAGTACGCGCGAAGCCAGTATGTGCTGACAAAGACTCATCATGACAAGCACGCGAAATATCATCACGGAGGGCAGCAGGAACGACGAGGAGGTAAACAGTTTTCGTTGGAAAGTTGCGCTTGCAGACGGCATTTTGGCGTAGACAGAAAGATGAAAAAACACGCGAGAACTGACGTGGGGGTTGTGGGCGACGTCCCTAAGTATTCGATCAGTGGTTGTAGTTCTGGGTCTTCGCGTTGCTGCTCAGCCACGTTTAATTATGTGAGAACAGCAAGGCAGCTAAAGTCTTCATCCTTGTCTTCTGCGGCGATCTCGGCGAGTGCGCGGGAAAGACAGTCAGCGTTGGTGTGTTTCTAGCCAGACTTGTGAACCATCGTTATATTGAATTCCTGCAACCAAAGGCTCCATCTAGCGAGGCGGTCTGGAGGATCTTTCAGATTTGCTAGCCAGCAGAGGGAATGGTGGTCACTGACGATTCGGAAGGGGCGTCCGTATCAGTAGGGCCTGAATTTTGTTATGGCTCATATGACCACCAGACAATCTTTTTCAGTCTCTGAGTAGTTCTTCTCCGCAGATGACAACGTGCGGCTAGCGTAGGCGATGACGCGTTCCACGCCATCTTGATATTGCACGAGAATAGCTCCGAGGCCAAGGTTACTCGCGTCAGTGCGGACTTCTGTGTCTACTTCGGTGTCGAAGTGACCAAGTATTGGCGACGTTTGTAGGCGTTGTTGAAGGTTGCGGAAAGTGTCGGATTGTTTGGGACCCCAGACGAAGGCAATGTCGTCCTTGACAAGTTGTAGAGGGTCGGCGATTTTCGAAAAATTTGGTACCAAGCGGCGGTAATAAGCACTAAGGGCCAGAAAGCGGCGTACATCATGCTGTGTTCTCGGTATCGGGAACAAAGGACTGCCATAGCCTTCTCAGGGTCGGGGTGAACACCACTGCTGCTGACAATGTGGCCAAGAAATTTGAGTTCCTAGTATCCAAAATAACACTTTTCCGGTTTCAGAGAGAGGTTGTCAGTGCGAATAGCCAGAAGAACCGCCTCAAGCCGCTCAATGTGCTGTTCAAAAGTCGCAGAAAAAACGACTACGTCGGCTAAGTACACTAAACAAGAGTGCAACTTCAGGTCACATAAAACTTTGTTGGAATGTGGCTGGAGCGAAGCACAGGCTAAAAGGGAGAACTTTAAGTTCATAGAGGTCATCGGGTGTAATAAACGCTGTTTTTTCTCGGTCCCGTTCATCTACTTCAATCTGCCAATATTCACTACGGAGATCTATGGAAGAGAAGTAACGGGCGTGTCGCAGGCGATCCAATGAGTCATCAGTGCGAGGAAGAGGATATACGTCTTTTTTTCGTTATCTTATTCAGTTTGCGGTAGTTGACGCAGAATCGTAGTGAACTATTTTTCTTTTTAACCAGAACAACTGGTGACGCCCAAGGACTAGTCGATTGTTGACTTACGTCATCGTCGAGCATTTGTTTCACTTGATGACGGATGGCATACTGCTCCTTCTGCGACACACAGTAAGCATGATGGCGCACGGGTTGGACGTTGGGCTTAGTGATAATCTTCTGCTTCATTAGAGGGGTCTGCCGGACTTTCAACGTAGTGGCAAAACAGTCACTAAAGGATGAGAGGAGACTGAGGAGCATTGCCCTCTTGGATTCTTCTAACTTGCGATAGACGTTGAGTCGACTAGTCACGTCAGTACCGCAGCTGTTCTCAGTCGAGAACGTCGTAATCAAAGGGAAGGCGTCCAAAGCGTCCAATGCATCTTATGTCTATAGTTTTTCCTATGGTTGTGCCTTTCGCAAAATGCCTGTATTCGCCACTGAAGTTCGTAACGAAAAGCGTAGTCTGGCCATTTCGGAGTAGAAGAAGACTTCGAGCGATGGCGATTTCCCGATCAAGCAATAACGTCAGGTTACTTTCGGCGATGCCCGTAATTGACTGCTACCGTGGACACTCAACAAGCATGAAGATACTACGGCGAGGTGGACGTTACGCAATATCAACTATGCGTAAGGCGACGCCACGATGTTCGTTCTCGATTTCAGAATCTGGAGAAACACAGTTAGCGAAACTGACGAACAAATCACGCAGATTAAAAATCACAAGATTAGCCGCCGGGAAGGCCGGGGAAATAAATCACCGAAAAAGAAGAGGATGAGCCTAATGAAATGACGGGGAAAACACTCGCGTGAGCACAGAGCGCAAGCACGAGAGAGAAAGAAACAAATAATAACAGAATGGTTCCAGTTCAACGAGAAGAAAAAAAAACAAAATTTACTCACAGGGTACTGTTTGAAAAACTTGCGTGAGCGTGTAGCGCAAGCGTGAGAGAAAAACAAAACAAGAATGTTCCATTTCAACGAGATGAAAAAAAAATCAGTTGAATTGGCTGAATAGTGTCCTGTTGGGAAACACTAGCGTGGGTACGTAGCGCAAGCACGAGAGGAGAAAAAACTAAAAACAAAAATGTTCCAGATCAACAAGAAGGAAAAAAATTCAGTTAAACTCACAGATTAGCGTCCTCTTGGCCTCGGTGAATTAATCCAGCGGGTGCACAGAACACTGGCAAGGGCACGTAGCCCAAACACGAGAAAGAAAAGAGAAAAAAATAGAAAAAAAAGGTTCAGTTCAGCCAAAAAAGGGAGATAAAAAAAGAAAGAAGAAAAAAAGAAAATAAGGTGAAATTAGAAAGAATGTTTAGCTGAACACACAGATGAGAGTCCCGATGAACTCGATGAGGTAATCCAGTCGCCTCATTTCGCCGGAACGATCGCTTCATGCGCAGCGATAGCCGCAACACACAGACCACGAACCGGCGAATCAGTCAGCAGGAAAACCATCAGAGCGCGGATAGCAGCAACAAGCGCATTAATCACGGCGACCTTCGGGTCTGCCTCAGGGAGGGGGGGGGGGCTATCCAGAGGAAGGGGCGATTGGGCACTCATGCCTGCTGTAGGCGCACTGGTAGGAGGCGAGGAAGAGATGCCAATGCCGATCGACGACCGGAGGTGACAGCGTCTCGAAAGGAGCAGCCCTGGACGAGGTCGACGCTGTCTCGCTTGTCGATGTTGTTGACTGCGGTACTGGCCTTCTTCAGTGCTTGGCGGCGCGTCACGGGGTCATCCGAGGAAAATAAGGTGACCACGGTTCCGACTGTCACGGTGGATGGACGTGTTTTTTGAGCGCTCCCGATCGACTGCGCAGATAAGTTGTTTTGCATGTTTTCAGCTTGTCTTTACAATTATAAGGCCGCAGTTAAAATCCGTGTAGCACCTATTTTCTTGTACGGCTTTTTCGGGGGTCAGTCACGAGGTATTTATTAGTTTCTGCGTGTGTGTGTGTGTTTGATTTTTTTTTTGTTTTTTTGTTTTTGCCACCCCATGGGGGAGGTGCACGTACATTGAATACGCAAATTTTTGTAGTAGAGCTTAGACTTTCACTTTTTCGTAGGGCAGGGCTCGGGTTTTGTATTTATCGATTGAGACAAGTCATAGGGACAATTGGAGTCGGAAATACATGGCTAAAAAGACTGTAAAGTGTCCAGGATGTGGGGTTGGTTTGAAAGTGGACCCAAGTGTACAAGCGGAAGGAGAAGAGGCTGACACAGAGTGTAGGCAATGTGAGGTCGAAGAAAAAATGGATAAATTATGGTTACCCAGAGTGACCTGCTGATGAGAATCACCAAGCTCGAGACTGCGTTGGCGACAGAGCAAGAGAAAACGAAGGCTATGGGAGAAAGGCTGAAGTCCGCCGAGGAAGCACGAACCAAAGTGAACAGAGGAGCGGCCTACGGAGAGAACAGTAGGGAACCGGCAAACAGAATGGCGGAGAAGAAAGCGCAAGAAAGTTTGGAAAAAACAGGTTCAGCAAGTTCAATTGTTGCAAGGCCCAGCTTCAGCGAAGTAGTGGTGGGGCTGGGAGGGGACAAAGCAGCCGGCGTCACAGGTGCAAGTAGCCCCCAGGTGCAGGGCGCTCTAGCTGAAAAGTCACAGCATGTGATAATCGCCGGGGACTCGAATTTAAATCGATGCACAGAAGCCATCAAAGAGAGGGTAAGAGGTGACAAGAGGGTTGCAGTAGGGGCGTTCCCAGGACGCAAGCTCGAAGCAGTCTTGAGGCAAGCGAGCGCAAAACTCAAAACTACAGCTGATAGACGAATCCTCGTGGTGATTTCAGGAGGTTCAAACGATGTCTTAAATGAAGATACAGCAGGACTAGTAACAACACTGGCGAAAGGCGTCGATGACATGCGCGCCAGTTTTCTCAGGTACAGGTAGCGATATGCACGATACCGGAGGTACTGGTGCGTGATAGCAACCTGCAATGAGCGGTTAACAACGCAAACCAAGAGATATGGCGGATGAGTCGAGAGAAAGGCTTTGAGGTGGAGGAAATAAACGCAGAGGTACATAGGGGGGGGGGGGGTAGTTTTCAATGAGACAGAATTCACTTCGATGGGCAGCTAGGTCATGAGGTGGGTTGGCGGCTTGCAGGATGCGCAGTAGCTTTTTGGGGGCAAGCGGGCCCTCCGGGGTGCAGGATAGCTAGTAACGTGGAAAACAACCAGGGAGACTCTTTGACAGGTGGTATGGACAGATACGATTCCAAAGTGGCACCAATATCTAAGATAGGTAGAGTCCGGGGCAGAATAGACGTAGCCACTAGCGCCGAGCCAATTCAAACATAGGGTATATTACCATGCAAGGTGGTAGGAACAGACTTAAGTGAGAAGAGATAGAAGAACAGCTAAGGGTGGAGAGGCCTATGGTATACGGTTTTGTAGAAACACATCTCAGCGACATGGAACAACCTCCTAACAATGCGGACTATGCGTGGAAATATCGTAATAGAACAGAAGACAGCAGAAAGGGGGGTGGTATTTGTGCATTCATTCATAAAAGTACAGACTGGCAAAGGGTCAAGCAGGAGTGCGAGGAACATTTATGGCTAAAATGGAAAGTGGAAGTGCAAATGACACTCCTTGGTTTCGTGTACTTGTGGACGGGCGCAAAGGCCAGAGAGGAAAACCAGGCAATGGTGGAGTGTATATCAAAGGACATTGAGGAGTTAGGAGGAGAGTGCGAGATAATGATACTAGGAGATATGAATGTGCATATAGAAGATATACATGGGTATACCAACCCGACAGAAAAATGATCATGGTAATGTGTGAAAGGCTTCATTTGATCATTTTCAAGAGTACCGAGAAGTGTGAAGGGCAAATAACATGGGAGGTAGGAAGGCTGCAGTCGATGATAGATTACGCATTGATGTCACATAGGATGTATGATAAGCTCATGGCAATGGAAATAGATGAAGGTGGCTCCAGAAGTCTGGGTAGTGGTCACAAATGTATAGAGCTAAGTTTTGTAAGAGCAATGGAAGTAGGAAGGAGACAAGATGAGCAACTACAGCAAAATTTTTATTCAGAAAGGCAAATTGAAATAGCCACTAAATAAATTGAGAAAGTAACCACTGAAACAGTGTGGACATACACGAATCTAATTAGTGTTTGAGCTAGAGCTTGTTAAGGCACGTGACAAGTTACCCCGGAAAAGAAGACACAAACCCAAAAGTTGGTGGGATGAGGAAGTTAAGAGAGCAAAACGTCAGGAAGACTCTAGGGAACACCGACATGCTAAGCAGCGGGGTGAACCAACAGATGATGATGAAAGAAAACGGTAAATCTTTATTGGCTAGAGAAGAGATGCATCTCTTCTGATCAATGAAAAGATTAGAAGAAAGGGGGCTCAGTGGCTGGAAGAAGTACATAAAAAAGATAGAAAGGCAGCTGCGAAATTTTGGAACCATCTAAACTCCCTGAGAAATGAGGCGAGCCTAGAGGAGAGGTTTATAGGTACAGCTCAAGGTGCTATGCTAGAAGGGGACGAAGCTTTTGAATATATAAGAACAAAGGTGACAGAAAAATTTCGAACAAAGAAGTGCTTTATGCACCACAATAGACAAGGATGAATCAAGTGGCGCAATGGCTCCATTTTCACAACAAGAGTGGGAAAGGGCTGAAAAAAAGGTTTCCTAAAAGTACATCAACAGGCCCAAATGGCATTCCAATTATGCTGATAAAAACATTAAGTCTGAAGTCTAAGCAGGCTTTGAGAGAGGCAGTGAGCAAAATAATAATCGAACAAAAAAATAATCGATGGAGAAGTTCCCGATGGATGGAAACTTAGCAGGATGAGCATGATCTATAAAGGAATGGGGGAAAAAGCTGACATAAACAACTACCGTCCTATAGCAGTGGCATCAGAGGTCTACAGGCTGGCGATGCAGATTATAAAGGAAAGACTACAGGCATGGATAGAGGATGAGGGGGTGCTGGGGGAACTGCAGAATGGGTTTCGGAAACACAGGAGGTTGGAAGACAATCTGTTCTCACTGACGCAGTGCATCGAAATAGCAGAAAAGGAACACAGGCCCCTGTGGCTAGCATATTTGGATATCAAGGGAGCCTACGATAGCGTGGTTCAAGAGGAATAATGGGGAATACTGGACGCACTATGCGTGGAGGATGTAGTCACTAATCTTTTAAAGGATATCTATAAAGGTAACAAGGTAATTATAAAGTGGAAAAAACAGGTATCCAAGCCTGCAGAGGTAAAACGGGGACCTAGGCAGGGGTGTCCTCTGTCACCCTTATTATTCATGATGTACCTACAAGGATTAGAAACCGATTTAGAGAGAAGTACACTGGGCTTCAACCTCGCTTTCGTCAAACAAGAAAACTCATTGAACAAGCACTACCAGCATTGAGTACGCAGATGATATAGTGCTAATGGTCGAGAACAAGAAAGATTTGCAGAGATTGGTGGACATCTGCGGTAATGAGATAAATAGGTTAGATTTCAGATTCAGTAAAGAAAAATCAGCAGTCATGATTTTTAATGACAATGAAGGTAGTAAGCTTAGATGAGCTTAGAATACAGGAGATCACGCTAGAGATTACAGATAAATACAAATATCTTGGCGTATGTATAAGCAATGGGGCCGAGTACCTAAGGGAATACTAAATATAGGTGACGACTAAAGGTAACAGGAATGCAGCGGTAATGAAAAACAGGGCACTGTGGAATTACAATAGGTATGATGTGTTCAGAGGAATATGGAAAGGGGTCATGGTTCCTGGGCTGACGTTCGGCAATGCAGTCTTGTGCATGAGATCAGAACTTCAAGCAAGATTAGAAATTAAGCAACGTGGAATAGGTAAGCTTGCTTTAGGAGCTCACGGGAATACACCAAATCAGAGAGTACAAGGTGATATGGGATGGACATCATTTGAGGGCAAGGAAGCTAGCAGCAAGATAAAATTTGAGAAGCGATTGAGAGAAATGGGGGAGGAGCGTTGGGCTAGGAAGGTATTCCGCTACTTGTACATGAAGAATTTCGATTCAAAATGGCGGAAGCGAACCAGAAAATGGCTGGTGAATACTTGGAAAGCAGCAGGGGGCCCAACTAAAAAGAATTATTGGTTAAGAAGAAGGTGAAGGAAGCTGAGACCGATATGTGGAGAATTGGCATGATTAAGAAGTCCGCACTGTAGATCTATCAAACATTTAGGCAGGAAATTGCCAAGGAAAGGATCTATGATAATACTCGGGGTAGTTTTCTACTGTTTCAAGCCAGGACGGGAGTATTGGGAACCAAGACATATCGGGCCAAATACGAAGGGGTAGACACGGTATGCAGTGCGTGTGGAGAGGAAGAATAAACTGCCGTACACTTGATAATGTTCTGTAAAGGGCTTCACCCTATAGTTCAGGATGATGGCGCAGATTTTTTCATAGCACTGGGGTTTAGGGACAGTGAGGGCAAAATAGACTTTAAGCGGGAAGAATTAACTAGAAGGAGGTTGTCTTATTGGTGGCTAAAGTGAAGACACGAGTGAAAATTAAACACTTCACTGCAGAGTAGGAATACTCCACCTCACTATTCAAAGGAAAACATAAATCTAGTTTTTGATTCATTAAATATTACGGCTTGATGGCGCTAGCCACCGCCCGATCTAAAGGGTACAGCCATATCCACCCATTCATCCATTCATCCGTGGAGGCGATGATGATGGCGGCCTTGCGCTGAATCTGCCAGGAAGAAAGCGCGGCTCGTTAGCCGGATGAATGCCGCTGCAGTTAGTGCAGCGATGGGGCTCCGCAGGGCACGGTGCTTTTGGGTGGCTGCCACCGCAGTGGAGGCAGCGCTGGTCCCGAGGGCAGGTCGCGGTGGCGTTGTCGTAGCGACCACAGCGGGCGCACTGAAGGGGCCACGGGAGGGGCGGACGAACCTGCCGGTGGAGCTTGAAAAGGAACACCTCCGGTGGTATGGTGGTCCCCTCAAACGTCACGGTGACGCACCTGTCACGACGTGTACATGAGAGGACCGAAACGGCCGAGTCGATGTTGGCCGCGATGTCAGCGGGATCCAGGTGCTGGTCAAAGCCATAGATGAATCCAACACACGTGGTGTCCGTGAGGAACTTGGACTTGACGTTTACGGAGCAGATCCGCCGAACATCGAGGAGCTCCGCTGAGTCGGCCGCCGTTGGAATGTCAACGGCAGCGAGGTTGTGTCGGAAGTTGACGCGGACGCGCCGTGTGGCAGTGAAGCCAGAAAGGAACGCTCCGATCAAGTCATGAGTCAGAGCGAGAAAGTTGGCTTGCTTCCCCACAGGTCTGTAAATGATGGTGTCGCCGCGATTTTCCACAGATGTGAAAGAGGAAGGGGGACACGCTCGAGCGCCACCGTCGTATTCACTTCGGCGGCCGGGATGAGGTAGGAGGTCGAAGGAGGGGCGGAGAAGCGCGGAGTAGAGACCTCACTCGGTGCACCTGTTGTGTCTGTTGTTGCAGGCGACGAGGGAGGCGTGGTATGCTCCCATGAGGAGCTGAAGACGAACGTGGTGTCGGTCTCTGCAGAGTCCGCTCGAAAAGATGTGCCCTGGGTAGAGCGCTTGTGATAATATGGGCAGAAGATGAAGACGACAGAGAAGAGCGCACGGGATCGGGAAGCGCCTGACAGCGTTCGAGGCAGCGAAGCGGGCAAGAACAGACAGTTGGACGTCCAGACAGTTGGACGTCCGGTCCGGGCAACTTGGAGACGTCCTCTAGGCGCTATACTGTCCTGGACTGCGGCTGGGCGACTGGCCCGCGGACCAGGCGATCCGCTGCTGTTCCGGCTGCCGTTCCTAACAGCTGGAGAACCGGCAAACGAGGCCTGGACTCCGGACTGGCCCAGGGACCAGGCGATGTACCGGTGTTCCGGCTGCCATCCCGAAAGGTTACGAGTTCCCGTTTGCTGTGGGCCGCTGGTCCTGCTGCCGTTTCGAGTGACTGGCACGACCCAGGTGTGCTACTGGGACGAACGCAGCGGCTGAGAGCTGTTGGTCTAGTGCGGAGCTTCCGAGCGACCGCTACCCTCCTGCTGCTACTGCAGCAGAAGGCCGTCGGATGGCATGGGCTAACTCATGTTGAAGATGTCAACGAAACAGACGGCACGTCACCCCCGAGCGATCAGAGTCCAAGCCCAAGCAAAAAACGGCGAGAGACTTCTGATTTAGAGAGAGATTTTGGATAGAACTGCATATGACAGACTATGTTTAGAGATGCTCCATTAATAGTTGCTTTTTCTGTGTAAATATATATATATATTGTGTGTGTGTGTGTGTGTGTGTGTGTGTGTGTGTGTGTGTGTGTGTGTGTGTGTGTGTGTGTGTGTGTGTGTGTGTGTGTGTGTGTGTGTGTGTGTGTGTGTGTGTGTGTGTGTGTGTGTGTGTGTGTGTGTGTGTACTCGTGGCTCGATTGGTTCTTGGCTAGCGGCAAGCCTGCGAGGATACCGCTGTTAAAAACATCAAAGAAAAATATCGTCCCTCGAGTGCACCCTCACAGGAATTTACTCTGTCATGGATATTGAGATATTAGCCGCGGTAGTGTCACAGCTAGGCTTGTCCGGCGCAGAATGGCGTAAGTAGATTGAGAGCGAAGAGGCAAGACAAAGGAATGAACGTGCTGTCGAAAGAGAAGTGAGCAAAGAAGCAGATGAAAGAGCTCGACAAATTCTTGTGTTGAAGCTAAAGCTTCAAGAAGGAGCTAGTGGAGCTCTTGCAACTAATTCTGAGCCTATGCCTATGCAGGATCATGCCTCTTCCGTTCTCAACCCACAAAAACAACTGCCATTGTTCGAAGAGCGACGCGATGACCTGCATGCACATTGCAAAGGTTCGAGCGCGTGGCGACAGAGCAGGAATGGCCACAAGATGAATGGGCCCTAGCAGTGAGCACGTGCTTAACTGGTGAAGCACTAACAGTATTCGGTCGCATGACTGCAGCTTATTCTCTGGATTGTGATAAAGTAAAAAAGGCATTGCTGCAAAGATTCCGGCTTACCGCGCAAGGCTATCGTGAGAAATTCCGAAAGGCATGACCGGAGGTTGGAGAAACTGGAAGACAACTAGCTGCAAGACTTTCAGGATACTTTGATCACTGGATTGACATGGCCAATGTCCACAGAACGTTCGACTACCTCCGAGAACACATGATCGCTGAACAGTTTATTCAGTGTTGCCATTCGAAGCTGACCGTATTCCTTAAGGAACGCGAATGCAAGTCCCTTCAGGAGCTCGCTGACGCTACTGACCGTTATCTTGAAGCGCAGAACCTCTCCAATCTGGGAAGAGTACTAGATGATGCGAAGGAGTACAACAAGACTACTTCAGATGCACAAAAAGACAACCCCCAGGGTGCATGTTGTGCAACTGTATCGGCCATCAAGCTCGTGAATGTCGCCGCGCAGCAAAGAAATGGGTGAAGTGCAACATATGCGGGAAAAGTGGTCATAAAAGCAAGAACTATTGGCACGCGAAGGCACAGAAGGGGCAGAGTTCTGCATGCGTTCATGAGGCCACAGCCAACCAGCATAGTCATCCTCCACGTGACAAAGTTGTCCGACGCCAAGAAAGTAGACGTCACGTGAAGTTACGGAAACCTGTTTTCGTGTTAGATGGAATGTCGGTGGTCGAAGGACAAGTCTTGGGTCGAAGAGCAAGCGTTTTTAGAAATACAGGCTGCAATACAGCAATTATGCGAAGAAACTTAGTTCCAGACCATTGCTTCACTGGAGCACTAAGACGAGTGGTGTTAACAAAAGGATTCGGTAAAGAGGTTCTGGAGGCGAGAATAAATATCCATACACCATATTTTAATAAAGAAATCAAAGCATTATATATGGATAATTCTCTCTATGATGTTATTTTAGGCAACCTTCTTGGCGTCAAAGAACCGCTCGAGCCAGATCCTAATTGGAGACGTTTGTGGTCAACGGAAGCGACGACACATCGGCAAACTTCTGAGTAGAAGAGATGCCACACAACGTTTCCGCCACCTTCAAGCCGCAAGAAGTCAAGATAACTTCATTATGTGTACCAGCCATAAAGATCAGTGGTGATGTTAGTAAAGAGAAGTCCACAGAACAACAGCAGAACAACAAGACGCTGCTGTCACTGTTCGCTAAAGTGGGCAGAAACTTCAAGTAGCAAAAAGGACACTCTTATTTGTTTTGTTTTTTTGAAAAAGGTGGACTTTTGTACCGCAAGTATGAACTTGCTACAGGAAGGACAATCAACCAGTTCGTCGTGCCAACGTCTTTCAGAAGGTCAATACTGGAAGTTGCGCACGAAGGTCTTATGGCCGCACATCAATGCATATGGCGAACAACAGATCGCGTCTTGGCAGATTTTCACTGGCCAGATCTGCATGCGGACATCAAAAGATTTGTGAAATCCTGCGATCTGTGCCAGAAGACAACACCAAAACTTAAAGTTGGTGTTGCGCCATCGGGCCATAAGCCTCTAATACGTACGCCTTTTGAGCGTGTGGCAGTCGATCTCATCGGTCCGGTATCACCGAAATTCGAACGCAGAAACCGATATGTGCTCACGCTCATAGACTTTGCCACTCAATACGCAGATGCAACAGCACTCCCTGCAATCGACGCAGTGCGCGTGGCAAAAGTACTATTCGAGATTTTTTTCTCGTGTTGGTCTACTGAAAGAGATTGTCACAGACCAAGGGGCGAGCTTTACATCAGAGCTAATGAAAGAGGTTGGTCGCCTATTAGCTATCAAGTTTCTGCGGATGACACCATACCATGCAATGGCGAATGGACTAGTTGAAAAGTTTAACGATACCCTAAAGACAATGTTGAAAAGGATGTGCCAGGAGAAACCTCGTTCCTGGAACAGATACCTTGCACATCTACTCTTCGCCTACAAAGAGGTACCGCAAGCCAGTCTGGGCTTCTCACCTTTCCAGTTGATTTATGGTCGGCACGACCGAGGTCCACTGACCGTCCTGAAGGAACTATGGACCGATGAAAACATCGATGACGAAATTCGAAGCACGTATACGTACCTTGTCGATCTGAGGAATCGTCTTGAAGATACGTGCAAGCTTGCCCATGAGGAACTGGACAAGGCGCGAGCAAAACAGAAATTTTACTGTGACCGAAAGAGCCGTCCGCGCAATTTAAATGTGGGTGATAAAGTCTTAATCTTGCTGCCTACTGACACAAACAAATTGTTATTGCAATGGAAAGGTCCATTCGAAGTCATCGAGCGAAAAAATGACGTCGACTATGTATTGAACTGCAGCGGAAAATGAGTATATTCCACATAAACATTCTGAAGAAATATGAGGAACGCGAGCCCATTCCCCCGCAGCAGGTCTCAATGGTCACTGAGATGAATCAAGATTCTGCGGATCTAGAGGAGGAGTCGTCTAGCGACAATGTTTCGCACGAGATTTCATCTGTCAGCCTTGTCCGTACACAGACAGCCACTGACGTGAAGGTAGTAGCCGCCAAGAGACCAGAAACGAAGAAGGCGCTTCAGTCATTTTGGGGGTTATCTGGGGACTACAGAAATTTTATACCCAACTACGCCAAAATCACGAAGCCTCTAAGGGCTCTTACGCGAAAAGGACAAAACATAAACATCGCAAGGGGACCGGATCGAGAACAAGCTTTCACCATATTGAAGAGTAAGCTTGGGGAAGCTCCCATCCTACAAGCGCCTAACATGAAAAAAGAATTTGTACTATGCACCGATGCCTTGGGTCTTGAGTCTTGGTGCTGTACTGCTACAGTAAGGCAATGATACCTTGTTACATCCTGTTTCTTACGCTAGCCGCAACCTTTTGCCAAGAGAAACGCGGTACTTTACCATTGAAAGGGAATGTTCAGCACTTGTATGGGCAGTACAGAAATTCTACCTCTACCTGTACGGCAAGCTATTTATCATACAATCGGACCATCAACCTTTGCAGTACCTAAATTCCGCCAAACATCTATATATTAGAGTATTACGCTGGAGTTTACTCTTGCATGTGTACACTTTTACCGTTAACTACATCAAGGGCTGGGATAACGTTGGCGCCAATTATTTAGGCCCGTGTATAAGGGTGCTGGACATCGTGTTGTGTAGTACACAGTCGTTTCCCCCCGTATCGTCTTGCGACGTGACATTGTGTACACATCCAACTGGACATTTCCCTTTCGTGAACTCTTCATGTCCACTGACTTTCATACCACACTCCTGTGACATTTGCTCTTCACTTCTGCCCCTCAAAAAAGTTGTAAACAACTTTCTTAAAACCCGGGGTATTGTGATAATATGGGCAGAAGAGTGAAGACGAAAAAGAAGAGCGCATGGGATCGGGAAGCGCGCGACAGTGTTCAAGGCAGCGAAGCGGGCAAGGACAGACGGTTTTTGGCTGGACGTCCGGTCCGGAGAACTAGGAGACGTCCTCTAGGTGCTATACGGTCCTGGACTCCGGCTGGGTGACTGCCCCAGGGACCAGACGAGGTTCCGCTGTTCCGGCTGCCGTCTCGAGTGGTTACAAGTTCCAGTTTGCTGTAGGGCCGCTGGTACTGCTGTCATTTCGGGTGACTGGCACGACCCAGGTGTGCTACTGGGACGAACGCGGCGGCTGTGAGCTGTTGCTCTAGGGCGGAGCTTCCGAGCGACAACTACCCTCCTGCTTCTACTGCAGGAGAAGGCCGTCAGATGGCGTGGGCCAACTCATGTTGAAGGCGTCAACGAGACAGAAGGCACATCACCCTGAGCGATCGGAGTTCAAGCTCAAGCAAAAAACGGCGAGAGACTTCTGATTTAGAGAGAGATTTTGGATAGAACTGCATGTGACAGACTATGTTTAGAGATGCTCCAATAATAGTTGCTTTTTCTGTGTAAATATATTGTGTGTGTGTGTGTGTGTGTGTGTGTGTGTGTGTGTGTGTGTGTGGTGTGTGTGTGTGTGTGTGTGTGTGTGTGTGTGTGTGTGTGTGTGTGTGTGTGTGTGTGTGTGTGTGTGTGTGTGTGTGCACGCTCGCACTCGTGGCTCGATTGGTTCTTCGCTAGTGAACTGGGCCCAAACCTGACACTACGTCATAGCGATCTTCTTGCGCGCGAGATGGGGTCAGGTTAGTGAAATCCGGAGCCTGGCGGTGCACCTTCCTATAGGGGATACTAGGTGTCCTCCAGAGGTGATTAGTTGAGGGCCGTCCCACGTGGTCAGCACCTTGTGCAGGCGGGTGGCCAATGAAGCACTCACCACCGAGTAATCGTCTCCCGTGTCGACAAGCACAGTCACCGGATAACAGTCGACGAAAACGGTAATGGCAGCGGACGTTCTGTTGGCGGTTTCAGAAACAGGCTTTAACGGTACGTCGTAAGGCAGCAGCGGAGGGTATTTGTTGGTTCGCGTGACAGTGGCCTCACCTCCGGAGGTCGCCGTTTTCAGTTTCCCCGGCGTGGGCTTGCGCCACTGACACCAGGGGACCCAAAGACGGGTCGGGCGCGGTGCGTTTATGTGGACGGACGGGGTGATGGTGACCGTGACTGTTGCCGCGGTGGGACAGGAGCGTGATGGCTACCTTCCAAGTAATCCGCAATTTCTTGCGGGCGCTCACCATAGCGTGGACAACGGACATCTGGGTGGAATACGCGTAGGCCTATTCATCGGTAGTAACAGTCGCGGTACATGTGTCCAACTTCGCCACAATGGTAGCACGAAGGACGATTGTCGGGTGCACGCCAGACGGTGGACTTCCGCGGGCCAGGATGAAATTCGGCCTGAGAAGGCGGGCAATAGGCTGGACTTGGAAAGCGTCTGGGGGTCCCAGCAGGTGGATGAGCGAAATGTGCCGTCGGCGGCGAAGGGACGCGTAGGGCATCCGCGTAGGAAAGCGTGGGAGGTTCGTCTTGCGATGGTGGTGAGGAATGAACGAGCTGCCTGATTTTGTTACGAACGACGTCCGTAAGAGACGCGCTACTGGGAGGGAATGGTACATGAGATTTCCGAAGTTCTTCGCGTATAACCTGCCGTATGAGTTCAGTGAGGACCTCCCTGTTATCACCTCCTGGTACAAGCGAGCACGCAGCGGACATGGCCGTCTGACGCTCATACTGTGACAATCGCTGCCGAAGCATACGCTTCATTATTTATTTATTTATTTATTTATCTATGTATTTATTTATTATTATTTATTTATTTATTTATTTATTTATGAATACTGCAATCCCTACTAGGAACTTTCGCAGAGTGGGTTACATGAATTACATGAGTGCTCAATATGCAGACAAATAATTTTCAAAACAGGACAATAAAAACACACAGAAACAAAAGTACGCACAAAGCAACTCAAGATATACAAAAATTCTAACTTTTATGTGGACAGAGCTCAATTGGCGTGCTATTTTAAACACTGTCATTGAGGCTAGAAGAAAACAATGTTAAGGATGGCTGTAAAACTTCGGTGTTGGTTAGTTTGTTCCAGTCGTTTATAGTGCCACTTGGCCGCTAGTTACGGCGAGCGCAAGCCATGGCTGCCCGCGAGAATGGAAGACAATGCTCTGGGGCAGCGCGTGCTCTGGCTAGTTGTTTATTATTGAAGCAGCCATCTTGCCAGTTTTCGGTGCGTCTCCCCGCCGGCTCAGTTCTTCCTAGTTGAAGACCTTTTGTAGCACGTGACAACTGGTGGAGGTGCGGGGTAACCCCCAGCCGATGTTCCAAACGCCTCCAGGTAGCCCTGTACCTGCAGTGACAACACCTGTCCACCGCTCAAGCCGAAGACTTCGAGGACTACCTCCTGAGCATGGACTTCTTCCCAAGATGACGTCTGTCACACCCCCGAACGCTACGGAAGGCGCTGCAGCCTCCAACTCACAGCAAAGCGCTGCAGCCACGCATCATACGCTGTGGAAGCCACGTGTGCCGAAGTTGTTCCACGGTTCCGTCTTGGAGGATGTCAAAGACTGGATGGCCCAGTTCGAACGGGTTTCGGCTGGTTGGACCGACTTCGACAAAATGAGGAACGTGTATTTCAGCTTGGAGGACGGCGCTCGTACTTGGTACGAAAACCGTGAGCCTTTTCCCTCGTGGAGCGTCTTTCACCGATACCTGCTGGCAAGTTGGGCCAATCCCGATCTCCGCGAACGAGCCGACTGAGCGATTCAGTCGCGCCTGCAAATGCCCAATGAAAGCGCTATGATGTACGTCGAGGACATGACGAGCCTCTTTCGCCGAGCCGACCCCGACATGGCAGAAGAAAAGAAGGTCCGTCATTTAATGCGAGAAGTGAAGGAGCAGCTTTTCGCTGGCCTCGTTCGTTGTCCCCCAAAGACCATGGCGGAAATTTTGACCGAAGCCACAACCATGAAGCAAGTGCTGCAGCAGCGCTCTACTGTGTACGACCTGCAATTGAGTGCCGCTTCGTCAATAGGTCAGATCGGAGGTGCGGCAAGCAACATCAACATCGAGTCTCTTTGCGATCTCATTCTATCGGTGGTGCGCGACAAACTACAAAAGATTCAGTGCCAGTCCCAACCTACTGCAGGGTCTATTTGCAGCCTTGTCAGAAACGAAGTACGACAGGCTCTCCAAGTGCCGCCTTCCAGCTATGTCCCGCCTGTCCCGGTGGAGCCACATCGTGCATCATCTGCCGAAGCTGTAAGCCGATATATTCCTGCTTCACCGCGCTTCATTAATCCTATGCCTCCGGATGCACTTCCTTTGCTGCAGCCAATTCAGCACTTAGAAAATCGACAGCCGCTTCCCAGAAAATATGACGTATGGCGCACACCGGACAGACGAACGCTGTGTTACCACTGTGGTGAAGCTGGACATGTGTACCGGGAATGTCCCTATCATCGCTCGGACTACAGGACTTTGCCATCGACGCACCGCGCCCGAGATTTGGCGAAAGACCGAGAGCTATTGAAGATTACCTCTCACAGCAGCGCATGCCACTGCAGCGGCAGTCGCGGTCCCCATCACCAAGGCAATCTTCTCCAAACTTTCGGAGCCTCCCAGGAGTGGCACCGGCGCACTCGCCAAGCCCTAGGCGGGAAAACTAACGACAGCGACCTTCGGGAGCGAGGCCGCTGACACTCGACGCAATCAAGGCCTCCCACCGACGCAAGCACGGACACGGAGTGATTCCCCGACGACAGTGACGAAAGTTAGAAGCAGATTTTCTCTGGACATACATCTGGTAGTCAACGGCCACCATGACGTTAGTGCATTATTGGACACAGGTGCGGACTACTCGATCATAAGCGGAAAGCTAGCAGCGCACATAAAGAAAGTTGTAACGCCTTGGTATGAAGCGCAAATTCGTACTGCCGGCGGGCACGTAGTCACCCCAATCGGCATGTGCACTATCAGAGTGAGCATTCAGGGACGCACGTTTCTCGCCAGCGGCCTCGTACTTCGTGACTGTTCGCGAGACCTAATCCTTGGAGTCGACTTTTTCCGGGAGCACGGCGCTATTATCGATCTTCGAGAGCGTACCATGACGTTTTCGACAGCTGGATCCTCCGACAAACCTGACGACATCCGTGATAGCTTGCTTCGCGTTTCTGCCGACAGCATCACGTTGCCTCCGCGTTCAAGCGTCCTAGTTGATGTGGTGTCTGACAAGTTACGGAATGGTGAGGTTGTCGCCGAAGGCAACTTGACGCTTTTGTTCGCGCTAGGTGTCTGCGCTGCACACAGCCTCGTCACGCTTCATGACGGACACTCTGCCCTACTTGTGACTAATTTCAGTAACGAGTACCGGCACCTGTTTCGTGACACCGCCATCGCTTTCGCCTACCCTATCGCAGACGTTTCTGAATGCTTCGCATCTACATCAGCCAACGACGGGCTTTGACCGACACCAGGCGACGTGACTTCACTACTTGAAAAAGTTGATGTCAACTCGACCCTCTAGGAACAACAACAGACCGAGCTACGTGAACTGCTATATCAATTCAAAGGGTGCTTCGCGTCCACCTTAAAGGTTTGTCAGACACCGATCACCAAACACCGAATAATTACGTATAACGACGCCTCGCCCATAAAACAACACCCTTACCGCGTGTCGGCAAAGGAACGTGACGTGAAAAATTCTCAAGTCAAAGAGATGTTGCAAGATGACATTATCCAACTTTCGAAAAGTGCCTGGTCATCTCCCGTCGTGCTCGTGAAGAAAAAAGACGGATCACTGCGCTTCTGCGTGGACTACAGGAAACTTAACAGCGTGACTAAAAAGACGTCTATCCGCTGTCTCGCATCGACGATTCCCTCGACAGACTGCGGCGAGCCAAGTATTTTTCATCGATAGACTTGAAAAGTGGCTACTTGCAGATCGAAGTTGATGAACGAGATCGTGAAAAAACCGCCTTCGTTACACCGGATGGCCTATATAAATTCAAAGTGCTTCCCTTCGGCCTCTGTTCTGCACCTGCGACATTCCAGAGAATGATGGACACTGTTCTTACCGGTCTGAAGTGGCACACGTGCTTAGTTTACCTCGATGATGTTGTCGTGTTTTCTGCCACTTTTGAGGAGCACCTGAAGCGTCTGCAGAATGTGCTGGAAGCGCTCCGCTCTGCTAGCCTGACACTGAAGCCAGAGAAATGCCACTTCGGTTACAAGGCACTTACGTTTTCGGCCATGTTGTCAGTGCGGATGGTATTCGACCAGACGCTGACAAAAGTACCGCCGTGGCCTCGTTTCCTGTTCCTCGTGTTAAGAAGGCAGTGCGTCGCTTTCTAGGGCTTTGCGCGTACTATCGCCGCTTTATAGCCAATTTTTCTAGGATTGCTGAACCGCTCACTCGACTCACTCGTGAAGATATTCCATTCGTCTGGGAGGAAGAACAGGGCGCAGCTTTCTCTGAACTACGGGAGCGTTTGCAGACGCCACCAGTCCTTGCTCACTTTGACCAAGACGCTGATACTAAAATTCATACTGACGCCCGCAACGTGGGTCTTGGTGCTGTCCTCGTACAACAACAAGAGGGCACAGAACGAGTGATAGCTTACGCTAGCCGCACTCTTTCCCGCGCCGAAGTCAACTACTCCTGTCAGAGAAAGAGTGCCTCGCTGTTGTTTGGGCTACGATGAAATTTAGGCTTTACCTTTACGGACGCCACTTCAAGGTAGTGACCGACCATCATTCGTGTTGCTGGTTAGCCAACCTACGGGACCCGTGTGGGCGACTGGCACGATGGAGTCTTCGTCTGCAGGAATATGATTTCACGATCGCTTACAAATCGGGCCGCAAGCACGAAGATGCTGATTCATTATCCCGTGCACCCGTCGAAGTTTGTGGCCACGACACCGAGGATGACGATGGTTTCCTTGGGGCCCTTACTACAACAGATCTGATTACGCGACAGTGTGCACACGATGAAATTTGCGCAGTTATCGAAAACCTTGAAGGACGCAACTCGTCCATACCTCGATGTATTTCTCGAAGTATGTCGTCGTTCTGTCTGCGAGATGGGGTCCTGTATAAGAAAAACTCCAATGGCAATGAGAGAACCTATCTTTTAGTTGTGCCAACTGACATGCGTGACGACATTATTCTTTTCTGCCACAATGAGCCCACATCTGGTCACTTAGGTTTCTCTCGAACTCTTGCTCGAGTTCGACAAGCATACTACTGGCCTAAGCTTTCCGCATCAGTTAAGCGATACGTGAAAAGCTGCCGGGAATGTCAACGCCCCAAATCCCCGCCACTAAAGCCCGCGGGGCTTCTTCAACCAATAGAAACACCCAGAGCGCCATTTGATCAAATAGGAATGGATTTACTGGGGCCCTTTCCGCTATCATCTGCCGGCAACAAGTGGATCGTAGTAGCCACCGACTATTTGACGAAGTACGCCGAAACAAAGGCACTACAACGCGCAACGGCTTCCGACGTCACCCAATTCTTTATGGACCAGATCGTTCTTCGACATGGCACCCCGTCGTGCGTAATCACAGACAGAGGAACAGCCTTCTCGGCCCAGCTCATTCATAACGTATTCAAGCTCAGCTACACGAGCTATCACAAGACCACGGCATATCATCCGCAGAGCAATGGCTTGACAGAGCGATTCAACAAGACCATCGCTGACATGTTATCTATGTACGTAGATGTTCAGCATAAGACCTGGGACCAGGTGCTACCGTACGTCACATTCGCGTACAATACTGCCGTCCAGGAAACTACGCTATTCACGCCTTTCCGTCTTGTCTATGGACGTGAAGTCCAGACCATACTGAATGATTTGCTTCCACACAATTGCGATCCTTTGATCACTCCTGATGCTGTGCAGCTTACCCAGTACGCCGAAAAAGCACGCCAGTTAGCACGCCTACACATTACGCACCAGCAGAGTACAGACGCATGCCGCTACAACGCTCGCCATCAACAAGTTGAATACCATCCAGGCGATCAAGTTTGGGTGTAGACTCCAGTCCGATGCCAGGGATTGTCAGAAAAACTGCTCAGTCGCTACTTCGGACCATACAAAGTCTTGCGACGCATGAGCGATGTGAGAAGGTAGTCCCTGACGGCGCCTTATCACCACGACGGCGAAAGCACTCCTCGGAGATCCTCCACGTGGTGCACCTGAAGCCATACTTCCCGCGGTAGTGTGACTGCGCATGAACCATATCGCTGTTTTTGTGTATGCGCGTATTTTCTGTTGGTTCGCCCCGACTTCGCCTTTGTACTTTCCGAGAATCAAAATGATGCCTTTTTTCTCAGAAGGGGAATAATGCCACTTGGGCGCTAGTTACGGTGAGCGCAAGCCATGGCTGCCCGCGAGAATGGAAGACGATGTTCTGGGGCAGCGCGTGCTCTGGCTAGTTGTTTATTATTGAAGCAGCCATCTTGCCAGTTGTCGGTGCGTCTCCCCGCCGGCTCAGCTCTTCCTAGTTGAAGACCTTTTGTAGCACGTGACAATAGTTCGTGGAAAGAATGAATAATTGTGACCTAACGTATGAACTCCGACACAGTCGTAGGAGGGTTGCACACAAGGCCTGCGAAAAATTGCTTTTTTACGCCTCGCATTAGCAGGCGGACCTTCTGGCATGTGGGGGTCAGCACGTCAAAACAATCGCGACATCTTTTCGACAAACATGGCGACGCTCTCGTTCGGCATTTGAAAGCGCAAGAAAGTGTCTGCTCGCTCTCTGTTTCCGTTCGGGGTTACTGAACGCCTCGCGAAGCTGCGGCTGGAATTTTCGCCAGCTTGTGAATGAAGTTTCGTTGTTCTCGTAGCACACTCTTGCCGCATCTAAGAGGGAGATGTACACGTTCTTCATCTTACGGCGATTGTCCCAGTCATTGATGGCAGCGACCCGGTCGAAATTGTCAAGCCAGTCTTCGACATCCTCACCTGCGTCGCCGTGGAATGGGTTGGGTGTGCGAGGCGTGTTGATGACACAGAATACGCTAGCGAAAGGGTCATGCTCGGTTTGGGTTGCGGACCTGGCAAACATTGTCCTACGGGAATTCGCCAAGGGGCCATACTGTGGTGGTAGTCCTTGAAGGCAGCGGCTGCTTCGATGGATATCAGCAGACCCTGGTGCACTGGCAGTGGTTGCTTCTGATTCAGGACTAGCAGGCATAAAACTTTGCAGTGCAGTACCCAGCACGTCCACCAGTCTGTCGTGAGAGGAAACAATAGACAGGAACTCGAAGTGGCCGACTGTTTACTAAGCCACAGCAGCCATTCACTTCTTCGCTGTCCTCTTATACCACACACATGGCGTGGCACAATATATATATATATATATATATATATATATATATATATATATATATATATTGAATGAACTTGCAGATAGCACATTTGAAAAGGAAATTGTCTTTACTGACGTTTTGGCCGTGGCACGGCCTTCGTCAGAGTAAAGGTATAGCACATTAGAGGAATTTCTCTAATGTGCTATACCTACTCGAATGCAACGTGTGTAGTATGCAGTACACCGGACAAACAGAAACACATTTAGGATTCGCTTCAATAATCAAAGAGCCCATGCTAAATCAGGCCCAAATCTACCCCTATCAAAACATCTTATTCTTCCCGACCATGCATTCGACAAAGTATCAGTAATGCTTTTAGAGACGGGATTTAAATCAAACCGAGAACGTGAACAATGAAGGTTAAACCTTATCCACTGATTTAACACCTTTGATAGAGGAATAAATGCGAATCCTGGTACACTTGCAGCAATTAAAGCATTAAAAAAATAACGGAAATAATGAAAGTAGTAATTGAGTTCACGGCACTGCAGCTGCGAAGGGCACTGGACAACTCAAAACGATTCCAATTGTAACTACTCTTCCTAAGTACAGCTGTCGTCTGCTTTCTGTTTTTACTTTACTACCCAATCAATTGTGCCAAGCATGACATGCCCAACAGCAACCCTGTGCACAGTCGGGAGGCCCCTACTGCACGCGTAATCCAGAAGCGGGCAAGGAATTCGCATTGCGCCTGCTTACCAGCCTCTGCCGCAATACGCGGCACCCCTCTTCCTACGACGGAATGTCGACAAGGCGCTGAGTAGTTAAAGGCTTAAACTTCTTAAAAAGCCCTTTTTGCCCCACACCGAACCACCAGAGCCAGGAGGCGCCGTCTGGTCGGGAAGAATGCGTTAGTGAAAGGAAGTGAAAGGGAGCATACACAGACCACTGACAAGAGAAAGGTGAAAGGGAGAAAAGGTAGGGAGATGGAGGGGGATGTGGAAGAAAGAGTGGAAGGGGGGCGCCCAGGGGGAGTCCACCTTATATTCTTTTTCTCTTTTTTCTTTCTTTTTTCTTTTTTACCTTTTCTTCTTTTCTTCTGTCTTTTTCCCTCTTTCCCTCTGATTTGAGATTGTATAAAGGTGAGCACAAACAAACTGTACCTTCAATCATGATAAAGGCCAGACTCTAGGACGAAACGTCGAAATAAACCACGTTGTGACCGCTCACGGAGGAACCTACTTGGCTATATATATGTCTGTATATGTATATGTATATATATATATATATATATATATATATATATATATATACATATATATATATATATATATATATATAGTATAACCTCGTTACAACGGACTCGGGTACAACGGACATTCGGATACTACGTACCAATTCGCGGCGTTATGCTGATCTCCCTATCTTTTCCATTGATTGAGCTTCGTTTACAACGGACTCGGGTACAACGGACATTCGGATATAATTGACTAAATTGTGGCGCCAGCAGGGTGGTCAGGCCTCCTTTACAGCGGACTTTTCTATCACGGACATCCGAGATTCAATTGTTTCCGATTTCAGGCATCGCTAGGCATAGTTGCGGCACGGGAAAAGCACGCTGGCGGTGTCAACAAAAGCGGCGGCCATTTCAGGGAGGCCGCGCTTGGCTTGTATTGATCTGGCTGCCGGGGCGGACTTCGACTTCTGTTACATTTAGCAAGCCATAATTTGCAATGATTGCAATGTTGTCAAAATAACATAAAGATAAAAGATAAAAAAATCTTAGACTCGTAACGGACAATAGTGACCACTTGCATAAAACTGTGGTCAAAGTGAAAAATAAATAGAAAGCATGCGCTTGGCAGCGGCCCCTCTCGGAATAAAAGGTTTAGTGGCGCTTATGCTCGGCCGCGCGCAGGCGCTGCTGGCGCCCTGGCGCCGTGTACTTCGCGTTGTTCAATTGGGGCAGTTGGGGCTGTTTGGCCTCATGGTTTGTCATTGTGTATCCTGTTGGCCTCTGTGCATTGCGGACGTGATCGTGGTGTGATGGAACCGATGGAGCCGAACGCATCAGCCAACGCCGTGCGTCACAAAGCGACGAAGCGCAAGCAGATTTCCCTTAAAGACAAGCTTGATATCGTCGAGCAAGTTGAGAAGGGAAAGAAACAGGTGGACGTTGCCGTGGCCTACGGCTTGTCGAAGCAGACGGTTAGCACTATCATCAACGCCAAAGAGGCAGTCTTGGCGAAGAAAGTCTCAGGTGACTTGCAACCCAAGAGGTTCCGGCTCCGCGAAGCTTCATATCTTGACGTTGAAGAGGCCCTGCTGATGTGGCTTCGTGACGCCCGTTCGCGAAATATACCCGTTAACGGACTGCTGCTACGAAAATGCGCGGAGCAACTTGCCGTTGTTCTTAACCAAGAACAGTTCCAGTGCGGCGAAGGCTGGCTGAGCAGATTTAATTCTAGGCATGCCTTCGCGTTTAAGTGCCTTTCTGGAGAGTCTGCCAGCGTCGACGACGCTGTTGTAGCCGACTAGATAGCACATGTTCTACCTGCACACCTTGAAGGCTACGCACTGCGGGATGTATTCAATGCCGATGAAAGCGGCATTTTTTATAAGTTAAAACCAGGCAAGACTTTTTGTTTTGGCAATGACACATGCCACGGCGGCAAGAAATCTAAGGAGCGCATTAGCGTTCTCTTCTGCTGCAATATGGACGGGAGCGAGAAAGAAAAACTCCTGGTTATAGGGAAGTCGAGAAGACCACGGTGCATGCGCATTATGCACGTTCCCGTGGACTGGCACTCCAACAAAAGTGCTTGGATGACAAAAGATATTTTTAACAAATGGCTACTTGATTTTGACAGCAAGATGGTGAAGCAGAAAAGGAATGTGATACTATTCCTGGACAATTGCTCAAGCCATATGCAGCTTCCCGGGCTTCATGCAACGAAGGTGGCGTACTTTCCAGCGAACACAACGTCAAAAGCTCAGCCGATTGACCAAGGTATTCTGCACTCAGTGAAGTCATGGTACCGCTCACGCCTTGCTGAGCGTTTGCTTTTTGACATGCAGCAGAAGCGGGACTCAGTGATCGACCTGAAATTTGCCGTGCAGGTGCTGTCAACTGTATGGGCGCAGATTCAGCCAGGAATCGTAAAGAATTGCTTTAGGAAAGCAGGTTTCCGAGTTGACAGCGACTGCACAGACTGCTTGCCACAGGAAGACCAACCAGATCCTGGTGTGTGGTCAGCTGTGGAGGAGGCCTTTGGGAGCCAGCAGTTTTCGGATTACGTCACTGCAGATGATGACCTGGTCAGCTCAGAGCAGCTGACAGATGAAGAGTTTGTAGCCCAAATTCGCCAAGCGCCTAATGCTGAGCAAGAAGAAGAACAAAATGAAGAAGGCAACTCAGGGATTGTCACAGAGGAGGTCACAACTTCTCAGGCGTTGGACTACATTCAAGGGCTCAAAAACTATATTGAACAACAGGCCACGACTTCAGATGAAGTGAACACACTTGTCATGATGGAGACACGTATAGTGTCTAAAGCTGTCCGCCACAGATCATGAATAAGTTTCACTGTCCTCTGTACAGAGTACACAGTCTTTCGTGTGGAGAGTGAGCAAACGTTTATTTGATGTTCTGCGCGAGAAAATGGGTAAATTGTCTTTTGGAAGCACTGCGTTAGAAAGTCTCGATTCATGCAGCGAAGGCTACCGAGCGCATCGAGGCACGTTAGACACAAGCGCCATCTGGCAGTTAGTTATCTTCGAAAAGAAAAGAAGGTGCGGGTGCGCCCGCGGAGAAAGATGCGTGCCTGTCTCGGAGGAGATAAGGAGCAGAACTCAAAGCGACGGGCAGGTGCCACCACCTGTGTCGTTTTAGCAAAGCGTTGGAAACACTTGCCTTTTTGAGCATTGGGTTGCACTGTCAGCGCAGCGTGATAAACGCTATGGTCTTTAGAATAACTTATGTGTGCCTTCTCTAGTATAAAGGCACAGATACAAAACGTCGACGTGTTGTTATGGTGCCTCAGAAGTGCTCAAATGTTGCTTTTTAATTGACAATCACACAAATATGAATGCTGAAACTTGAGCAATATTCTTGGTCGCTGTGGATGGGGCTGGCCGTTTGAGGTATGGTTTAGTCATTTTGGTGACATAAGGGGGATCGTTACTGTGGAGAAATAGACAAATGTACAGATAGACAGACCAAAATTTCGGCGTCGAAGGTCCCCAAGAAAGACTATCGTCTTCAAAAGAAGCGCCTGCCTAACTTGCCGTCTAATATTCTCTGCTACCACCGAGTGCGTGCTTCGCGGTTTCCATGCTGTCAGGAAGCGCATACCGTTCTCAAAAGCCCGCTGTTCTTGTGCAAAAGTTTCGATTCTTCCTGTATTGGAGCAAAGAACTCGTCCGTCGCGCGAAAACTTGAACTCAAGCGCCTAGCCAGCCCACGCTTTATCATTCCCCAAGCTTTTTCAATGATGTTTAGGTCAGGGCTACGGCTCGGCCACTCAAGCTCCATGACCACGCGGTCCTCAATGAAGAGCCGCTCTGCTCGTGCAGTGTGCATGGGCGCTCGGTCATGCTTGAACCAAAAGAACCCATCCGGAAAGGGCCCATTCAGAACATCAACACCTGCTCCAATATGTCTACGTAGCTGTGCGCTGACAAACCACCTGGTATTCTGCGGATGGGAACTAGGCCCGCGTAGCTGACCGCGCCCGACGCGTTCACCGCTGTGGGACCACTCGTGCGCACATCGCATACATAGTGCACTCTAAGACAAAATTACCCGAAAAAGGAGTAACGGAACCCAATTGGCGTGCGCGATTAACGGATAGACCATTGAGGAGCAACCACAGAGGGAAGTGTGCCGCGCGAAACCAAGGGATGAACCGCCCGCGCATTGCAGGCAGCGCGAAAAGCGTTGCCAAGGGGACCAACCCTCCCTCTCCTCCTCTGCTGGCTGAGTCTTTCCCCGTATTTTGCCGGCGATGGTTCGCATTGCGTCGCACTCAGAGTGCTCGACCACGGCCGCCTGAATTCAACGATCTAAGAATTACGACGCGGCGCTTGTGTGTACGCTTGGATGAGCATGGGCTGCTGCTTTTGCGTTCCGCTGCACCCATGAAGTCTGGAGCAAGTCTCGACACGTCACCACGCCGCGCGTATATCTCTGGCTTCAAGATAGTCACGATCAACACACGACAGCAACAGTTGGGAAGGCCAATATGGCGGCCGAGAAAACAACAGGCCTATCGGATATATACTTCAGTCCGACTCAGGGCAGAAAACAGCGCTGGATTCTAAGGCAATAGTTTATCATTATTTATTCTACTCTACTTGTCGCGTGTGCGATACGGATTGCGCTTGCCGGCGACGGGATTGGTCGTGTTGTATATCGCACGCATGAAGTGCATCGGGAAGGTCAGCTTCGGCATCTGCAGTTCGCCTGTGCTTTGCGACCGCCTGGAAATTGGCGCATCGCCGTCGGCCTCCCGTACGCTCGCTCGTCGAGTGCTCGCCTGTCTTCGCCGCCGTGATGAGCTCCGGGCTGACGATATAGGGCTGAGACCTCGTCGCTGTGTTGGGAGTCGTCGAAAACACGTTGCGGGTTCTCGTAAAGAGCTTGGTTGTAGTATGTCGCGCGCTGTAAGTGCACCAGCAAGGGCTGACGGGGCTTTCGCGAGCGTCGGAACTCACTGAAAATTGGTCGCCATTACAGTTGGCTTTCCCGTCAGTCCGTCGCAAGCAGCTTGGAGCCATCCGTTGGCCGCGGCGGCGGACTCGCGTTTGCGCGCTGCACTCGCTCGAGTTGATGGAAAAGGGCCGCATTACCGTCGATTTCTTCGGCGCTAGCTTCAAACCAACTCAGCGCTGTTCGTGGCAGTGGCCAAGCGTACGCTCGCTCTCCTGATCGAAGTTCGCTGGCGGCAGACACTCCGCGTGCAGAGCCGTGTATGGTCTCGCGTTCGCTTGCTCGAACTTGACGACGTCTCCCGCTTAGGACTCGCTGACTTGTTAGCGGCACAGTGGTTCGCGGAGTTGTGACCGCGGCCGCCGCTCCTAAGATGTTGCGCTACGGAGATCGAAATGAGTCTTTGATGAGGTGTGACATCAATGTGAAATTATTAGCATGTGATATCTCACGTATGTTTTCATTTCACCTTGCACGTATTTTTCATAGGCATTTGTATTCATCCTCTGTCACGTGTGACTCACTATTTTACATATTTATTGTGGAGCCGTGGGTACACACCGGGCTGAAGACTGTGTCGCTGGCATCTGCGATGCCTGTCATCCATCTCTTTCGTCAGAGCAGCTTCAGAAGGACTGTGCGAGATGTGAAGGTAAAGTTATTTGTGTGTCAAATTTTAACGCTCGTTTTTATATTAACGTGCACGTACTTGTCAAATGCGTGCAACTTCATTTTCTGTCACGTGTGTGTAACTATTTTTACTATAGTATTGCACGTGCAGCCATGGGAACACAACAGGCAGAAGGCTGCGTGCGCTGGCGTCTGCAATGCATGTCATTTATCGCTTCCGTCAGAGGAGCTCCCCAAGGAGTGAACATGATTTGACAACGAGACTAGACTTGTACACTTCACCATAAATTCACTTAAAAGAATGAAGAAATTTCATGTGTATATAGAAAAATAAAAGATTTCGATGTCTCACTTTTGTCTTTCGTTGTTGCCGTGACTGCGAAAGCAGTTACACATAGGTGGCTAACTACTTTTTCGCGTGTTCTTTTCTGCGCAAGTTGTTGCTCACTGCGCAGAAAAACAGGTGAAAAAAGTATTAGGCCTGGCGGAAAATAAACAAAAACAATGTTTGAACTGGGGACAAAAAGTCTGTCCGATTGGAGTATTTGAGTGGATCAATCGTTCGTCCGACAAGGTGCAACTGTGAGGACCAACAGTTGCTCGGTTAGGTGTAAATGTGGAGATTAACAGCTGCTCTATAAGGTGCAAATCTGAGGACCAAATGTTAGTCCTTTGAGGTAAATTGTGGGACTAACGGTTACTCACTAAGGCGAAAATTTGAGGACTAAATTTTAGTCCCTTGAGTTCGCCTGTGGAGACTATCTGTTAGACCCGGGGCCGTTAGTTCTTAAAGGGATAAATGGTTGTAGCAGCCCCATTAGTCCCCGACAGGACGAACCACACACCCTTTTAACACCCTTTTGCCTTAAAGTGTGCTTGTTGTAGCGAAAAAAAAAGCAACCGTGAAAGTGCTCACTACAAACGAAGCTGTTCAACATATGGCGCTGTTGGCATAATGGGGCTAGTTTGGTACGCCCTGACTCTGGAGTGCCCGTAAAGGTTTAAACCGTAGAGGAAAGTTTCTTAGAGCCCGAGGCAAAGGGCAATGCAGACGAAGGAAAATTGAGACTTTTTTTTGCTCATGATTACCATTTGCAAGGCAGCATTCCTCTCTTCTTAACACATGCGAATAATTTTTTTATACGTTGGCTTCACTACAGCACATTCTGTTCAAAGACACCTAACAAAACTCGTGTCGATAGGCGACTTCATGTAGTAGACGTCGTGAAGGCGCCATCGGCTGATGTAATTTTATTGGTGGAGCAGTTGAAATCAGTTACTTCTGACACAAGATTGGAGAAAGTGTGACTCTTTATAAAGATAATAGATTTTTGCCAGCGTCTATATATCGCTGGCAGGCTACGTGCTCAGGACACTCGGTATAATTATTGGTCTGATGTTTGAGTATTTCTACTCCTGACAGGGGTTTTCATTACCTCCACGATGAGTTCACGGAGCAGTTTTTCTGCATGATAAATGAATGCTTCAGCCATATTAAACAGTTTTGCTGTTAGAAATGCAGTGTTGTCCTTGCCGTACATTAAAATAGACTCACCAGTAATGTTAAGAACGCGAAACACTCTGGCGTTGGTCCCACCACGTGCCGAGAGTACATTCGTCGGTAGATCACATATCCCTCATCTTCCTACATCCAGTTTCCATGAGCTTAGCAAACCGGAATCGCTGATGGCGATGCGGAGGCTCCACACGTCGACTTTCTTGTGGCAACACGGCATTGTATGACCGCTTCATGTCGTCTTCTGCGCACAGTGTCCGGGCTCACGGGCGTACCAAGCTCATAGTTGATTTGCCACGCAATCATAAAGGCTTGATTACTGCAGCGGCTACTATTAAAAGATCTTCTGGCGTAGTTGACCGCTCCTGAACTATATATACGTTTCGCATCGCTCACGCAGCCTTCGTTTCTAAATACCCTGTTAGCAGTAACAACAGGCTGATACACTGTAACAGCTATTTCGCGTTGGGACATCCTTTGAGCCATAGGAATAGTGGCGAGGCGCTCCTTCCGGGGCCCTCTTCGAGGCACCTTTAACCGGCGATTTTTTGTGGGGTCTAATTGGGAGAGAGAGCACGACGAGTGAACGGACACAGCAGACGCAATGGGTCCAAACCAAACCAAACACACATTTACTTAAATAATATAGAACGACCATATCATCCACTGAATCATTATACGTCAATCGTGAACAACCCGCTAAGAAATTCTTTCACAATATTACTCAGCACGTAACAACATAACAAACACAAGAGCACACAAAAGGCACCATTGCCAACGCTTGACTCCACACGCGGGCCCCCTGCAGACGGCCCGCGGTGCCGTGCACCGGGAACATACCGCGAGAGACAACCATTCACGTCGAATGCTACGCGCAGAAGACACTCGCTCAACTCTCTCTGCCGCCACCAAGGCTGGCACAGAACACCTATACACTACCATTTGACCGACGCTTGCCTCGCCAGAGGCACGACATACTGCCACGTTCCATTTCCCAAGTTTTTGTTATCGTCCCAAAACACCACACGATTCTCAGCGCAAACCGCGCCTGCAGTTTTCTAGAAGGTTTCGGACTATGGTAGATCATTTCGATAAGATCACGCCCACTGTGCGAACGGTACAGATTGTTCTAGAAGCTACGCCACCGCCAGCGATAACGCTAGAACATTTGACGGCAAGAGTATAAATGCCGACGCGCTTCGCCGCTTGTCAGTTGTTGATCGAAGGCCGACGCTCCGTTCGCCGCTATCAGTCCGAGACTGCTATCTGTGCGAGACTGCTGCTGTAATTGGACTTTCCGTTTACCGGGCACAGGTTCGCCCAAATAAACAGTTAAATCCCAACACGAAGTCTCCTGTCTTCGGCCACGTCACGACCCCGTGACATCTGGTGGAGGTGCTGCTTCGTTCATGTACCGGACGCCCCCGTCAAGCCGCAAACGGGGACGCCCCCGTTCACGGCTTGACGGGGGCGTCCGGTACATGGACGACGCTCGATGCCATGTTACCCAACGTCACCGACGAAGAAAACCTCGATGTGAGCGAGTACCTTCAACGCGCCGAACAAGCCCGACAACTTGCGCGTCTCCGTATCAAGAATCAACAGACGACCGACAGCCACCGTTACAACCTTCGACGACGCTTCGTGGAATACCAGCCCGGTGAACGTGTTTGGGTGTGGACGCCGATACGTCGACGTGGACTAAGTGAAAAGCTTCTGCGACGGTACTTCGGACCGTACAGGGTGGTTCGACGTTTCGGCCCACTTGATTACGAGGTTGTCCCCGACGGCATCACGAACTCTCAACGACGCCGATCGCGACCTGAAGTCGTCCATGTCGCGCGCCTCAAGCCGTTTCATGCGCGTTAACAAACTGAACCAGTGTTTTTTTTGTATTATTGTTGTATCGGAATTTATTCATTGTACTTTCTTGCATTATATTGTACTTTCATCTTTAGTTAAAGCATCGGGACGATGCCCTTTTTCAGAGGGGGGCAATTCCACGTTCCATTTCCCAAGTTTTTGTTATCGTCCCAAAACACCACACGATTCTCAGCGCAAACCGCGCCTGCAGTTTTCTAGAAGGTTCCGGACTGTAGTAGATCATTTCGATAAGATCACGCCCACTGTGCGAACGGTACAGATTGTTCTGGAAGCTACGCCACCGCCAGCGATAACGCTAGGACATTCGACGGCAAGAGTATAAATGCCGACGCGCTTCGCCGCTTGTCAGTTGTTGATCGAAGGCCGACGCTCCGTTCGCCGGTCTAGCTGTCTCTTCTCGAGTCCTCAAGCGAGACCCGGGGTCACGTCACGCGGACGTCGACCCCAGGGTTTCAAGTCGGCAAAAGAAGTCTACGCGGCACCGGCGTCTTGTACGCGCGACCGCCGCCCCTGGGTCTCGGGCCTTGCTGCCTGGAGCCCGCCTACCCCATGCCAGGAGGAGGTGCAAGGTCCCCGGTTCACGCCCGCCATCCCGGAGTCCCCCTGCGGTCCACCTGGTACCACCAAGACCTGCGCGGCACTCGCCTCGGCTGAGCCACTTCCTACCAGAGTGCAGCTCGACTGCACGTTACAAGTCACCCACGAGCCACGCCCAACCGGCGGCTTGCGGGGTCCACCCACCAGAATGGCCACGCCATTTGAACTCCCGGTGAGGGAGAATTGTTTCATGTTTTCCGCGCCCGAGGGCGATATCTCTGTCGATGAGTTAATTGACGCAATTGAAGAGACAGCTGGTGACGACAGCGTATTAGTACTGCAACATATGGGGGGCGCAAAATTTCTTGTATGCACCCGCAATGCTGGCCAGGCGACGAAGCTAATGGTGGCAGAAGGATTTGAAGTGAACGGGGCGAGGGTGCCAGTAGAGGCAGTCGGGCCGCCGGTCACATATGTGAACGTTTACCGTTACCCCGCTTTTCTATCAGACGAGGCCCTTAGCAACGCCTTAGCCCAGTTTGGTAAAGTGAAGGGCATTTCCTTCGCCACCCTAGCCACTCGCCAGACCAAGTTAAACGGGGTACGTGTGGTTAAAATTGAGATGTGCCGCCCAGTCCCCAATTTCATCACTATTGCGGGGCACAAAGTCATGTGCGAATACAGAGGCATGCGCCGGGTGTGCGCGCGTTGTGGTGAGGTCGGGCATATGGCGACTGCGTGCACCGCGGCGTACTGTAAGCGGTGCGGCACCTTCGGCCACGATACTGAGGGCTGCTCGGCAGACTGTCAACGTTGCGGGGGTCACCACGGAACACGCGAGTGCTTTCGTAAGCGCTCATACGCTTCGGCCGCCCGCGGCTTCCCCTCGCTATCTGAATCCGCTTCGTCGCACTCTCAGTCAAGCGGCCCCACCTCTGCCCGAGCAACTAACTCGCCGCGTATGCAGGTCCTTACGTCCAGGTCTGCATCCCGCACAACCGAGAGAAGATCCCCTTCCGGGGACCGCGACTTAGACTCCGATCTGACTTCACTTAGTGGCATGGGCGATCCGTCCGCCAGTGAGGGGGAGAGGCTCGGGAGTTTTGACGAGACTACCACCAGGTCGACTGAAACAGAGTCTAGCGATATCGAGACGGGTTCGGCGCAATCGTCCCCCCCTAAGCCGCCTCCACCCTCGGCGAGCCGGGATGACTGCGGGAATTCGCTGACCGCGGCTGAAGCAACCCCCGAGTCCAACGAGCAGGGAGAGGCCCACCTTGCTTTATCAAACACACCCGTCAACGTCCGGGCCCCAGTGACCAGCCCGGCCTTGGAGGCCGGCACCCAAGACCCAGCCGGCGACGACGCGCCCATAAAAAGTAAAGGGTATTACTTTCTACCCGGCGACAGCGAATGCGACCATACTGCACCGACTTCCTCCCCCGCCTCCCATTCGGCACGCCCAAGCCGGTAATCGGACGCAAAAACTGGATAGATGGCCACTGGGCTAGAGCAGAGAGCTCGCTCGCGCTCACGAATACGCCCTGATGACGATAAGCGGTATCTGGGTGAGAGGGCAGCCAGCAAGGAGGCCCGGCAACGTAGACCCGGGCCAGCAGGCCAAAGCAGTGATAGCGACGCTCCACCACACGCGAAGACTCAGAAGCTCGAGAAAGACGGTGTAGGCGAAGGGGAACCACCCCCCAAGCCCCGAGACGCAAGTCACTGAAGCGGCGCGCCTGCCCTGTCGGCTTCACGGCCCTTTTCCCTTCCTCTCGTTCGCTCTGGCCGCACTATGTCCCACTTGCCTTTCCTTCCCCTTCTTGTGCAGCGCCCTCCTCGCCCCTTTCTGTCGGCACGCGGCTGTCGGTTATCTTGCTCGGTGCATTCGCTCACCCCTCTTTCCTGCTCCCCTCCAGCGCTTGGCATCGTGCCCAATCGGCGGATGACGGCCACGCTGCTTGCTAGCCTCGATACTTCCCGCGTTTTGTTTTCTTCTTTTTAAGGTTTTTGATGGCTTTTTTTGAAATTGGCTACGTGGAATATCCGAGGGTTTAGAGATAGGGCGAAACAAGCAGCCATCCTAGGTTTCGCTAGGAACCAGAACATAGACCTCCTCTTTATTCAAGAGGCGAATTTCCGAACGCCGCTGGATGTGGTTAATTTCCGCAAAGATCATCAGACCGACGTCTTTTTCTCTCTGGCGACCACGAGAGCATGCGGGGTCAGAGTAATATTTGTATCAGGCAGATATCGATCAAAATCCCATTGTATTTTCGGGGCGAATGGTCGGTACATAATGATTGACATTTTCATCGAAGGCAAAAAGATTCGCATTGTGAACGTCTATGCCCCCGTGACAAGAAAACATACGAATAAGTTCTTTCAAGAGATGCACGAACTCCTCCTAGAGCCCATTCCCCACGTACTGGTCGGTGATTTTAATTGCGTGGTAGATTCTAACCGGGACGTGAGGGGGCCAAGCCAAGGAAGATCAACCTACAATGCAAAAGAGTTGGTGAAAACCCTTCGGCACCTAAACCTCTCGGACATATGGGTACACCTCTATAAAGACCGCTTCGTAGCAACCCGTACCTCTAGATCAGCAGGAAGTAGAATAGACCGGATGTACTTTCCGGACCTCCTCCTCCCTTTGGTTGAAGGATGCGAAGTACTCGCGCTCCCGGCCAACCTGAAAGAGAAAACGGATCATGCCCCGCTTGTCACGATGGTAAAGGGATCCCCCGGCCCGCACTCTGATAACAATAGCTGGAGAATAGACGCTGAGCTGCTGAGAGATGAGACTTGCGTAGAAAACTTGAAAGCTGCCATCAGCGTATCAGTAGAAAATGCCGGACATATTACCCCCCCCCCCTCTGTGGGATAAACTTAAGGAAGAATGGAAGGCCCTGTTACAAAAAGAAGGCAAAGCCAGAAAAAGACGTCATACACAAAAGATGAAAGAACTTCTTCGCCGAATGCAGATCATCAAGGCAGCCGACACGTTGACCTCATGTACAACAGAGTACCTGACCTCGCTCGAGGAGCAATACAATCAACTCCTCAGAGATACCATGAGGCGACCTAAAAGTGAGCATGGACTGTTGGGCACGGCGACCGGAGTTGATGTGAGGGAAGTACGTGGAAATGGCTGTTTGCGAATTACAGAGGCAAAGCGCTTAGACGGTTCTGTAACCGACGACCCGGCAGAAATTGAGAACATCTTCAGAGACTACTTCAGCATACAGTTCCAAGACACCGAACCAATAGACACCTATCGGGGACCCGACCATGTCAAAGAACTATGCAAACATCTGCAGCGAATTAAGGAGGAGGAGGAGCCAGCAACCCTTAGCGCTGAAGGCTCCCCTGCAGAGCTTCGCGAAGCCATAAGAAGCATCACCCCCAATTCTGCCCCAGGCGCTGATGGCCTGACTGCAGCCTTCTATGTGACTTTTCTCGAAGTTCTCGAAGAACCCTTGCTCGCGATGGTAAATGCGATCTTCAGGTCCTTTAAGAAACCCCACTCCTTCGGAGTGGGTAAAATTGTCTTACTACACAAAGAGGGTGCACAACCAAGCGAGCCCACGGCGTGGCGTCCAATCACGCTTTTGAACACCGATTACAAGCTGGTAGCCACCATACTGAACAACAGGCTCAAGCTCCTGTTACCGGACATCATTAGCCCGTACCAAACGTGCGCGATTCCAGGAAGGTCGCTTTTTGCGAACCTCACAGTGATCCGTGACTCTTTCGAATACGCGACGACAAGAGGTTTCAATGGTGTTTTCATTTCCCTAGACCAAGCTAAATCTTTTGACAGGGTACGACACCATTACCTCTTCGACGTGATGCAGGAGTTTGGCTTACCGGCAAGTTTTATAAAACTGGCAAAAACTTTGTACGATAACCTAACCTGCACCGTTCTGATAAACGGAGTCGCAACGCCGGCATTCAAGTATAGCAGAGGCATAAGGCAAGGATGCCCATTGGGCCCGACCTTTTTTGTCATGTCGTGCGAGCCACTGATCACAAGTGTTATTGCGCATGAAGGCATTCGGGGCTTCCCACTGACGGGCCAGGAGCAGGTGAAAGTGCTGGCATACGCGGACGACATTTCCCTGTTTGTTCGGGATGAAAGCAGCCTCCAAGCCTTCAGTGCGACGTTCACAAGATACGCGCAGGCATCCAGAGCGGCGATAAATGCGGACAAGAGCAAGGCGATGCTATTTGGAACTTTCCCTAGAGAAGCCCTAGGAAACATCGAAGTGGTGTCCATCGTTAAAGTACTGGGAATCTACTTCTCCAGTGAAGGGGTGGCACCAGCCACGTGGCAGAGAGCCCTCGAGAGGGCAAAGCAGGCAGCTGCCCGCATTCGCCTCCTAAACCTTACGTTACGTGAAAAAGCGCTGGCAGCAAGGACCACCGTTTGCGCGTTTGCGTTCTACGCCAGTAGGGTAGCGGTGATCCCTAGGAAAACCGCGAGCCAACTGAACGCCGTGATCACCGACTTGCTATGGGAAGGGAAACCGCCACCAGTCAAGCGACACCTACTTCAACTACCCGAGGACAAAGGTGGCCTCGGCCTCCCACACGTACAAATGACCAGCCAGATACTGGCCCTCAAGATTACCCGCATGCTTTATTACGCAGCGAGTTACGTTGGGAAGAATCTAATCAACTACTGGACAAGCACCATTACGCACTATCTGGAAAACCACAAACACACTGGCCCGCGCGCGGAAGCGCCCTCACACTTTTACAGGATGGCGGCAACTACGGCAAAGATCATAGAAAAGGAAGCCCCGAACTGCGACATTGACAAAGACCCACCCGCCCGAATTGTCGAAGCGATAACAGAAAACCAGTTGTCCGAAGAAGAAAAGGAGCACATCAAAAGCCTAGGACTGTGCAAACAAAAAATCAATAAGTACCGACCGCGCGAAGTACATGACTTCGAGTGGAAGCGCAAGTGGAAAGTTTTGCCCACGAGACATCGCCTGCACCGTTTCGGCATCACGCCGAATAGCCAGTGTCCTAATTGCCGCGCTGAGGAAACGATCTCCCACGCGTTGTTAGAATGCGGGGCGGCCAAGTCGGTATGGCGCCTGGTTGCGAGGTGCTTCAGCATCCGCCCTCCTCCGGCCCTCGAAAGGAATAGGGGCTGCTTCGCAAGGCTGGTGATTTCCATCACACTCTTTGTGATTTGGAAACGCCGGTGCCTTGCTGAGGTAAAGAACACCCCAGTGAGAGCGGCCTACCCAGCACTAGCCATGATCAGGCAGAAAATAGTGCAGGTACTAGGCCAAGCAACTGGAAGATGGCGGGGAGGACCAGTTCCTTCGCCGCTGGCACACAAAGTTTTTTTCGTCAGAGGTGCAAAACTCCGTACCCCCATAATCCCCTACTAACCCCTTCTCCCCAAAACATTGTGTTACAAGTGTATGTATAGCGCCAGTCGAAGTATTGTAAATATGCCTACCCACGTTCACGATCTGTTGTAAATATAGGTATATGTGATTGTAAATATATATATTTGTGGTTTTTTTTACGAATGCATGCGTAGTATATATATATATATATATATATATATATATATATATATATATATATATATATATATATATATATATATATGTGTGTGTGTATGTATGTATGTGTATATATGTATATATATGTGTATGTGTGTATGTGTGTATATATATATGTGTAGATCTGTGTATGTGCCGCTAGTTTCCTCTATGGATAATGGAGTTTGTATGCCCCATAGTGCACAAGAGGGGTGTCTAAACGAGCACTGTATGAATAAATGATGTAAAGAGTTTTTTTTGAGTTTGAAGTTAATAAACTTCTCTTTGTATCAGTCCGAGACTGTTATCTGTGCGAGACTGCTGCTGTAATTGGACTTTCCGTTTACCGGGCACAGGTTCGCCCAAAGAAACAGTTAAATCCCAACACGAAGTCTCCTGTCTTCGGCCACGTCACGACCCCGTGACAATACTGTACTCCTGACTTGCACAGCTGGTGGCGGTCTACGGAGCTGTCTGCGCCGCCTCGGATTCCGAACTTCGCCGCCTAGGGGCGCTCTAGTTACCCTAGCTGAGAAATTGTGGGAAATACTGGACACACTAGGCGTGGAACATGTAGTCACTAATCTTTTAAAGGGTATCTATAAAGGTAACAAGGTAGTTATAAAGTGGGAAAACCAGATATCCAAGCCTGAGAGGTAAAACTGGGGCTTAGGCAGGGGTGCCCCCTGTCACCCTTATTATTTATGATGTACCTACAAGGATTAGAGGCCAAAGTAGAGGGAAGTGGACTGGGCTTCAACCTCTCTTTAGTCAAACAAGGAAAACTTATTGATCAGGCACTACCAGCATTAATGTACGCAGATGATATAGGGCTAATGGCCAACAACAAGGAAGATTTGCAGAGATTGATGGACATCTGCGGTAATGAGGGAGATAGCTTAGATTTTAGATTCAGAAAGGAAAAATCAGCAGTCATGAATTTCAATGACAACGAAGGTAGTGAGCTTAGAATACAGGAGGTCACGCTAAAGATAACAGATAAATACAAATATCTGGGCGTATGGATAAGCAATGGGACCGAGTACCTGAGGGAACACGAAATATACGTGACGACTAAAGGTAACAGGAATGCAGCAGTGATGAAAAATAGGGCACTGTGGAATTACAATAGGTATGATGTTGTGAGAGGAATATGGAAAGGGGTCATGGTTCCTGTGCTGACGTTCGGCAATGCGGTCTTGTGCATGAGATCAGAAGTTCAAGCAAGATTAGAAATTAAGCAACGTGGAATAGGTAGGCTTGCTTTAGGAGCTCACGGGAATACACCAAATCAGGGAGTACAAGGTGAGATGGGATGGACATCATTTGAGGGCAGGGAAGCTAGCAGCAAGATAAAATTTGAGAAGCGATTGAGAGAAATGCGGGAGAAGCGTTGGGCTAGGAAGGTTTTCAGCTACTTGTACATGAAGAATGTCGATACAAAATGGAGGAAGCGAACGAGGAAGTTGAATGGTAAATACTTAGAAAACAGCAGGTAGCCAAACCAAAAAGAACTATCGGTTAAGAAGAAAGTGAAAGAAACGGGAACTGACATGTGGAGAATGGGCATGATTAAGAAGTCCGCGCTAGATATCTATCGAACTTTTAAGCAGGAAATTGCCAAGCAAAGGATCTATGATAATACTCGGGGTAGTTCTCTACTGTTTGAGGCCAGGACGGGAGTACTGCGAACCAAGACATATCGGGCCAAATACGAAGGGGTAGACACAGTATGCAGTACGTGTGGAGAGGAAGAAGAAACTGCCGAACACTTGATAATGTTCTGTAAAGGGCTTCACCCTATAGTTCAGGATGATGGCGCAGAGTTTTTCAAAGCACTGGGGTTTAGGGACCGGGAGGGCAAAATAGACTTTAAGCGGGTAGACTTAACTAGAAGGAGGTTATCTGATTGGTGGCTAAAGTCAAGGCACGAGTGAAAATTAAACTCTTGACTGCAAAGTACGAATCCTCACTTTTTAAGAAAAAAAAATCTAGTTTTTGCTTCATTAAGTATTACGGCTTGGTGGCGCTAGCCACCGCCCGATCTAAAGGGTACAGCCATACCCATCCTTCCATCCACCCTGAGCGCCGGTGGATGCATGGAAATGCATGGGTTGGCGCTGATTAGAGAAGAGTTTCATCACGCATTGATAATTTTGGCGGATATCTTGAATCATTTTATCTCTCGTGACTTTGAGAATTTTCTTTTTCATTTTAGTTGACAATTCAGTGCATTATTTTTCAAATAGAATCGCAAATCATTAACGATCATCCAGCAAAACAAGAAAGAATGACGACGAAGACAGGTTGTAAAATGCGCTGGCCACGAAATGTTCATTTAACTCTTTATACTAGCTATATGGGTATGCGATGGTAGACGTGTTGCCGTTGGCGTACACTCAGCTGGCTTGCATTTACTGTCTTGGCAAGAAAGGGCAAGGACTATGACATTTGACAGTGGCCGCGGCATTCAGCGCGCATAGAAGACAAGCCAAGCCAGATCATTTTGCGTATACATACCGTCGTCTGAAATGGCAAATGTAGATCGCAGGTAAATGAATAATCAATGAAAGACACTCTGCAACTGTTATGAAACTAAACAGCACCTAAAATCACTTATTGAACACTAATTCTTTACACAATGGGTGTGTTTCAAAACCTAGTTGCATAACCACATGTAGTGACATGCCTTCCATATGTGCACTCTTGTCATCTTTCCTTTTTTTTCGCTAATAAACAGTTGACTATACTTTTCTTAAGTCGTTTACTTTTTTAAGGTTGTCGGTTTATTTTTTATTTATTTTTTGCGCTAATATGCGTCTTAGTCTGTCATGCACCACCAATGAGCCCAGCAACTGACTCTTTTAGAGACACGTATTCTTTTGCAACACATTACATTTTCAGTATCCCGGATAACGTCTAATGGAGCATACTTACTTTTTCTGGAAATCCCCTTCATCCATTTTTCACGGACTTTGGTTACTGGAAACTCATGAAAAGTTACATCAGGAGTCTTTCCTTGCCTTGATTCGCCGAGAGGCACGCAGAAAAATGCTTCGCTTTGCTGATGTACAAACTGCACCTAGCAGCACACTTCTGTCGCAGCTTGGCACGAGCAGACGGTAGCAAGAGATCGTCATTATACCTTTAAGTTTATTCAACAGAGGCTTTTAATAATTTTCATTGTCCAGAGTGTATGCACGCGTAAACATTGCTGCTTTCTCCCAGCGTCGCGCGAGCAGCCGACAAAAAAAAATCGTGGCGGCCCATGTTTCGCGCGCCAGCAACCGGTGTCATAGCTTCCTAGATTTCTCTTGCCTGCCGGATTATCGGTGGTCACTTGAAAAGCAGCCATCATCGGAACTATTATGGTGGCGCCACCTAAGTAGAAGGTGTTTTCAAATAAGTTTTTACGTTTTCGGAATTTATATGCAACAAAAATAACACAAAAAAATTGAAAAAGGCGTAAACGTATTTATATTTAACCCTACGTAAGTGACGCCGTCATTCAAAAGGCAACTTCTTCAATACAAGACATAGCCTCTGCAATGAGCAACAAACGCCAAAGTTGCCTATTTCAAAGGCCAAGTACATAGAGTTTTCTAAAATTAACTAGATGGCACTCTGGCGCTGCGATCGTTCAGCGACCATGGGAATGATGGTAGGGTGGCTAGAATTCTAGCCACCCTAATGATGCCACCCCATTCTAGCTACCTTAATGATGGGTAGTACATAGAGGTGTGCGCTGACTGGTCGGCGCGCCGCCGCCGAGAGTTTTCACCGCGTCGCCGCCACCGATGATTTTCATCGGCGCGATCGGCGCGCCATTTATGCGCCAATACTGACTTTTCACGGATTTGTCTTTTTCTTTTTCATCTTAATTTATAGCTTCCTTTCACATTTCATGTAGCCAGTAAAAACCAGGCTTCTTAGTTATCTTCATCCAGCTTCAGAGACCGAGAGTACCACTACGAACAGCAGCACAAGTTCTGCGGCCGCTGGATGAAATGATATATTGGACAAATTGACAAAAAATAAATGTAACAGTTACAGTAAAGCATAGACGCTGCCATCTTAGGCTTTAAAGTAATTTTTGCTGGTTTTCTATGTCGTAATTAGCAATGATTATGGTCATACGACATTGAATGTACTGGCCCAGCGTGTTGATGCATGCGAGTTCACCGTAGCACTATTCGAATATTCATATGAATGCAAAACGGCGTCATTATCAGTCCAAGATGGCAGCCTATGATCATGCCCGAAACAGGGCGTATATACAGAAGAAATTAAGTAGTAGCAGTGCAGCATAAATGCAGTACGTTAGGTGAAGAGCTACACAAAGCCCCGAAGGGTGAAGTCGAAAGGGAGAAGTTTATTGGAGATTAAAAGCGTCGAGGCATAATACATGCTAGAACCTACTCAGGGTATATCATCACCTGTCCGTGGTGTTAAAGTTGATGATTTTCGAGGATGACCACTCATATGCAGCGTCTCAACATGCCGCGGAAAATATTCACCATTTGTTTTATTCTTTAACCTCCGTTGATACCAGCCGTTTCAGGCATCAGATATCCGCGATGAAGATGTCAAGGCAGTAAGATGGCGAGAGAGAGAAAGGAAGGCTGGGGGATCAACCAGATCTTGGCATCCGGTTTGCTGCCCAGCACTGGTGGTGGAGAAATAGGGGCAAGAACGGGGGTGTAGAGAGACAGAAAAGAAAACGCATGTGCACTCAGGAGTAGGGTGGCAAACTTAACAGAGGATTTATTACATTCTGTACAGACATGGCGAGAGATTTCTTACGAATGAGCTGGGTGGCTCATTATAAAGTGTGCGTTTTGACTAAATCAGGGAATGGGTCCAGAATGCGCTGTTGAATCACGGGACACACACACCATTTCTGACGGTGCCACTCACACTCGCTCAAGCCAAGATCTTTGATTGGGGCGTGGCCACCACACTGCACCTGTGACACCAAGAAACCATTGTGATCGTCTCGTCGAATGTATTATGTTGTCGGAATGCCACCTCACTTCCCGGCTAAGATGGACAAAATACGGAGGACAGCAGGCTGGCAGCCCTTTGGTGACTTGATTGATGAACAAAGAACGCCTCTCTCCCTCGTCGGCCCAGGCGCCGCACGTAACAACGCTACTCAGTGGTGAGCAGAGGCGTATTAAGCTTGTCTGAGGCCACCAGTTTTAAAAAGAACAAAATAACATTTAAAAACTTGCCAGCAGAAAGTTTACAAGAGACGGCTGGATTCGTCAATAATGCGAAGACAGACATTAAGCGGCATGTCATATATGACGTAGTCCAGCAAACATATTTTCATCACGTAACTTGAACGGACCTACTGGCACTGGGAAAGATGAATAATAATTGTTGCGGGCAGTGATGATGTACTCCTGTTGCGAAGGTAGTGCTCAGAATCAACCAAATAAATCTTAACGTTATATTTAGGTCTTTATAAACAGTAAGTAAAGTTAGAAAGCTCCTCAGGTGGCCAAGCAATAAATTACTTCACCATACTTTATGGTGAAGTAATTTGCAAATAAATAATGCAACCGCTGTTTAATTGATATTCAATGACGTGACCGCAATCAACGGTGTGTCTTCGCTATAAAAACTGGAGCGTTATCTGCGGACACGAGCGGGCTAATGCAGCGGAAAACGAATATGTCACGTAAGAAAAGCGATTTGATGTTGCACATTTTCGCCTGTAAAACTCCGTGCCCTTTTGCTTGCTCGTGATGTATTCTAAGGAGCTAGCCAAGTCTCGGGCAGAAGTCGAGCAGAGTAGCCGGGGCTGATAAGAGGAACGTTTATATACACTATTTACACACTAAAGGTAGCGTAATACTATATGTTGATGGTAGCATCATAGAAGCTTGATGGGAGCTTCTGAGAGCTGTATCAGAGCGTCCCTGTGCTCGCGTTTTAACCCCTGGTCTTCCTAAAATTCTCTGCAGGAGAAAACAATGGACAGTTTGCAATAATCTGCAAGGCAGCTTTTCTGTAAGGTTAGTTTTTCAAAACTCTCGTTCACAGACTGCTTTTCTCGCTCATTTCATTTTTGCCATTCCCCTTTTTGAGATCTTGTTGTACTCGCGTGCCTTCGCTGGAATTTGAAGAGGTGACATTTTGTTGTACTCGCGGGCTCAAAATGAGAAAGAAAAGCAGTCTGTGAACGAGAGTTTTTGGTTGGAGAACAAACCTTACGGAAAAGCCACCGTGCAGATCACTGTAAACTGACAGACTGCATGTCCATTCAGTTCAGGGCAGTCCAAAGGAATAGACCTCTCTCTCTTTGTAAACAGTGTGACGTCACTGCGGGCACCCCGCCCCCTACACCATCTCTCGAAACAGGTGCTGGTTGGCAAGAAAGTTCCTCCGGCGGCATCTTTATGCATAGCAGAGCTGCTTGTCTGCATTCTTTCGACAGAAATTTCTACATTGCTATGTTCTAAAGTCACATCTTTTGAAAGAAGGGGGTCGCTGAAGGGTTACTGCCCATAGTGTGGAAATTTGCTCATCGCAGTTGGATGGACGGAGAAACTGTTTAGAGTACTGAGAGGCGCGACTAACATGCAGTGGGCTTCACCCACGTAGATGATAGCCATACAAAAAAAAAACTGATCTTTTTTGAAAGCGAACCTTTTGAATGTACACGATTACTGGCACTTTGAGAAATAGTTGCATGGCGTGGCTGTAAACTTACTCAATTTCCATCGTGGCATGTGCAATACGAAGTACAGCATTGGCGGCAGCATGGTTTTGAGCTGCTCTGCGCAAAGGCAAGGATAAGATTCTCACTCATTGCCCAAAAGTCTCATCGGAGATGAATGGAAAAAAAAACGCCACTTCTTTCCGTTGGTTAGGCTGAGGTTAACATATCCTCGTGAAAATCAAAGTGAAGTTCTGCCGCTGCGTTTCTCAATAACGTAGTAAAAATTCATGTTATGTAAAACCCGACATCTTGATATTATATATAATATTATCTGGTACAGTTATCTTGCTGAATTTGACACCTATAACGTGTTTTCGTGCCTATCGCTTCTTCAGGCCTGATACACAAACTTCTAACGCGCATTTTCACTTCATAAGGATCGAGTCGTAAAAGTACAAAGTGGATGAGAAACCAAAATCTCCGCTGTTTACATTTACACGTATCAGGTATCCGATATTACGAGTTATAGCCGTGGTGAAGCATATATGCAGATTCGACAACGCTACAACATGCTTATAGCTCATGCGTAGTCCTATATATCACAGGTGATCATGCACTTTTATTTTTCTGCAAGCCACGCATGCGTTGAGATGTACCCACTCTCGGATAATCGCGTCAAATGCATTTTTACCTTGACTAAAATGTCGGATCGTAAAGTTATATCGACAATCTGATACTGAAACCGGCCCACAATGAATACCAGTGTTTTCGCAAACAGGACGCATCGCATTATTCACACTGCACTCACCACGCACAATATTCCTAATTTTACCGTCTGTAAAGATGAACCAATATTGTCGATGCCTTTTTAACGCACACTACACGCCACCGTCAACACTGCACATTTTCAAAGAAGATGCCGCTGTTCTTCGCACAGACCGCCGCGTGTGTTCACTTCTCGTAGATAAACAGCCAGCCGGCCAGCGTTGCGAACATTTCATCACGCACTTTATCACACACCTAGATGTTCTCTGACACATTCCACAGCTAATGTTGCCACTGTGAGATGAAGATTACGCTTTCAAAAAGAAGAAAAAAAAATGGCCCCAAGCACCGAGTGACTGCACCCACACAGGCACCGGCAGGAGTGTTTTGCCAACCACCGCCTTGCACGTGCACCGGTGACGTCACGCGGTGACGTGCGCCGGTAGCGCATTTGTAATCTGCAGAAGGTTCAACGCATGGCAACCGCAGCGGCGCGCTATTGGTCACACTCTCGCAGAGACGCCGCCACGACGTGTGCCTAGCAACGGCCCGCCGCGCCTCATGACGAAATACTCTCGTTCTCGGAGTGCGCCCCTGTAGGAATCCCTTAATGGCCGTTCCTTTCAGCGCAGATGGGAAGAAAAGGCTTGCGCTGTTTTGTTCAATGCCCGTGGTATTTTCGTCTCCGCCTGTGCACCGTGGACTGCTCGCGCGTTGACTGAGAAAGAGGCGCTTGGCGTGGCGTTGGACTAATTTGTGGTCTAGTGTGCATTTTTCGTGTGCGTGAATTTTTTTTTTTTAATTCAGTGAACATTTGTGTTGACGCCTGCGCCTTTTTTGCGGCCTTGGCCCTTCAGCAAGAAGTGATCGGCCGTTGTGTCCTACTGTGCGATTTTTTTTATAGTGAACACGCTTGCCTTTTAAGTATATTTGGTGCCGCCAGTGTCTTGAGCCCTCGCCTTGTCGCTCGACGCGATCGCCTTTGTGTTGAACTACTCGCCTCCCCTTTTTTTTTAACTTAGCGGCGCGGATTGCTCTGGTGACCACGTGTTTCAAGACGTGATCGCCGCGATCGCAGTGTGTTGCGCGGCTATGGCTAGTGAAAGCAGCGCATGTGAAACATCGGCGCACAGCGCGATCGAATGCGTCAAAGACAATGAGAGCTCATCACCTGACGTCGACGTGCTTCGAGCAAACATCACCGATGAACGTCACGCCTGCAGCTGGGTAGAAGACTACGGCTTGAAGACGAATACGTCATGGGTTGTACACTTCGTCAAGCCAACAGCAAAGTGTGAAAGGTAATGCAAAAAATGATGTTATAACTTCAAAAATAACTTACGTCGTCTCTGGTGATAAAACTTCATGTTTTGCGGATAATGTCCAACGATGCGCCGTCTCAATGGTTGTAGACAACGTGGATATGATCGGTACGAGAGGGCTAGACTCCGCTCATTCAGTGACATTTCTCAAATATATAGAAATAACGAAACGCGCATTCGCACCGCCTAGCCGCAAACTGGACACCCTTCAGGTGATTCACCGGAGTTGCCTTCAAACCAAAACTTAATGCACTTACAAGTGTCCTCGCATGGAGGGCAGAATAGAGTGCATTTTTCTTTTTCTAAGTTCTGGGACTGTGAAATAGTTGAGAAAAAAGTTGTATTCCCCCCCCCCCCCCCCCGCACTCCCCAGATGAACTACAGGCACAGTAGAGACTGCAGTGACTAGCTTAGGTCCCCAATACCAACTTTTAACTTTGTGCCGATTCCAGGAAGCTATTGTGAGAGTGTCTCTCTACTCCCCCCCAGTTTGGCTAATACAAAAGCAATTCATTAGCAAAATATTTAGTAAAATTGTCTCACTCACTAATTACAGTGCCAGAAAACTAATTTTTTTTTTATTGATTGAATCCTCTTTTCTTGGAATTGTGAGAGCATCAAATGTTTACCATAAAGTTCCAGCTTGCACAAATAAGAGCTGATGGTCACAATAAATTCAAATACAGAGTTTGTGCAGGCTTTACAACTGTGATCTCTTGTTCAAATTTCAAGTGTTGTGGCAAGCCTCTAAGATGTGTCCACGGTAGCTAGTAGCTTTGCAGCAGGATTGGCATTTTTCGTGATTTATTTATCCTAACGATGACAATGCAGTCACTGAACAAGTGAAAATGAAAACTCACGAGAGAAACCCTGAGATCTGTAAGAGCCCCTTGATTACTACTAGGAACCTGTACTAGTCCCGAAACGTCTCTCATTTGTTTTCGCCTAAACTTGTTGAGTGACTGGAACTTTATTATCATGTTTCCTCACCATCTGAACTGTCGTCAAACTCTAACCTACAAGCTGAAAATGTCTTAAATGTACGTCGGTCATGCATGAAGTGAATTTAATGAGTGCATTTTTGGCAGGTTTGTTGAGTTAATCCTTTCAGATGCCACCTGTGAAGAACTGCCTGTAAATGTGTCAAACTGTCACATGATTGCAAGGCTGTCTATATTTTATTGCAACAATAACTTTATAATAGATTGATTTAGGCATTTCATAGCAGTTAATTGAAATTGAGCTTTTATGAAACATCTACTTATTCTAAAGACATTCATATTTGATTCTTGCATATATAGAATGAAATCTCAGACCAGATATATACTGGATATTGGTTTCTTATTTTAACGATATTGAGAAAAGAAAAAAGATATTTCGAAGTGGCTCCAGCGAAGCGCTGCATTGAATGACTCGTCGACTATGGTAGTGCTTCTGGAAAAGTGATTATATGCAACAGTAGTGTGAAAACTGAAGTTAAAGACATGTTTATTAGGGAGGAGGTTGATTATTTCATCTAAACTTCATTGTATCTTGCACTTTTTTAGCCCCTAGTTGACACAACTAGCAAAAACAAGTGATGTACACAATTGTGTACAAAGCGTCTAAAAGGGTTAAACGCACTGCAACGAGATTTGTGCAGGTACCTAGTAAGTGCTCAAGTAACTGGTGTATTTTCCCTTTGATCAAATGGCATTTGCAGGCAAAGCAGACCCCTTTCGTTGCTGACACTGAAATTCTAAATTCATACTGCTTTGCAGGATGGTGTTCCACAAAGTATGGCGTTGCAAAGAGGCAAAGCGGGAAAAATCATGTGGTGAGGCTGCAGCACACTGTCCAGCAAAGATTGACCTCAAAATCAAGAAGGTCAACAGAAATACAAAACGTAATGATGCCTTTTTACGTGGGGAAAAGCCACTGCCAGCTGTGATAAAGCTCTTTCATCACAAAGACCACAGCCACAGCACTGCAGCAGCAGACGCACTTTCTCGTCTCACTCCAACAATGCAGACCAGAGAGACCTTTTTGGCCTACTTCGACAACGGCATGTCACGAGCTGAAGCCATCAGGCTTCACGAGAGCAAACTGCTTGTGCAAGAAGATGGGTATGCTCTCGTTGCTAACTCGGCAGTGAACCCATTGCCTCCTGCCATATACTACTGGCACAGGCTCTGGAGAGAAAAAAACTTTGGAAAAGATGTTGACCCCCTCCTAAAGATAGCTGAGAAGATGCCACTCTATGCTAAACATGGTGAGTTGACTATTACAGCACTTCACTTACACCATACGTTCCATACTTGCTACAGCTGTCTAGTGGTTATGGTGCTTGACTGCCAACCCAAAGGTCGCAGAATTGAATCCTGGCTGGGGACAGTTGCATTTTAATGGAGCCAAGATGCTAGAAACCTGTCTGCTTAGATTTAGGTGTGTTTAAGAACGCCAGGTGGGCAAAATTATGGTTGTCTCCGTATATAGTGTCATGATATCGTGGTTTTGAGACATAAAACATTATTATTATTATTATTATTATTATTATTATTATTATATTTGCATTTTTAAAGGCTATTAAAATCCTAAGCCCTAATTTGCATGCATTTTTTAGAAGACTTTTAGTTACAACAGATCTTGAAACCCATTTTCTAAAATGTTGTGACAGTGCAGCACTTGATTCACAGATTTTGGACACTGCTAAAGCACTAAGAGAGCTGTAGAGGTACCACACATAGCGTTTTCAGTCACAAAAGATAATACATCCAATCTTCTAACAGTTCAGTAAAGTTTACAATATTAACATGAGACATTCATGTAATATTGTGGCCGATGTTTCAAAGGCAATCCATACAAGTTCCCAGAATGAAAAGTCATACATCACGCAGTTGCATATAGTAGAAGCACAATTATTGCCACTACTCACAAGCTATAGATGACACCCAATGCTAGCAAAAAAGTTCAGCATAGAGTAATGACGAACAGAGCTACTTTCTTTCGTAAAGGGTCATAATGTCATCACCAGGGTGCTTTAACAATGTGTAGCCGATGCAGAATCACATGCCATAATTTTGCTTGTAACGAAATTGAGAAGCACATAAAATCAGTGCACAGAGATCTCTTTATGAAAAAACTATCATTCAGTCCCACAGTGAAAACGGTTTGAATACTCCAACATGCCTCTATATCAATTGCATACTAGGTGTCACTTAGTAAATATGCTTGCCTGTTTATGAAAGTTTCAAGTGACGAATAGATGAAAAAAGTGGAACAAGTTCTGACTATTTATTTTGCTCTATAATATTCACTTCCAGCTTAAATTACTAATTTGTAAATTGCTAAGAACACTGGATAATAAATTTGTGGCAAAACAGAAAATGAGTACCACATCCCAGAGTTTCATTTTCACAAAACAACTGAGTACCATACAAGCTTTTCCAACTATCTCTTGGGCTGACTGCACCTCAGGTTACAGAGTTGCAGGTGGTGCTCCTCTGACTATTACTCATCAATGCTGTACAGTTAGCATTTGGAACTATATGTGGGTTATTAATGGCTTGTCACCAAACATTTGGGTCAACAACAGTTCAGTGGTCACAGCACGCTACAGCTGCACCCTGGAGTGATTAATTCCAGCATTTACATGGTGTGGATGAGATTCTAGCTCGCATCGGCATACAACTTTTCAAAATGATACCATAAAAGCTGTCGTCAAATAAGTGAATGTGGAGCCCCTGCAGCCCAATGTAACACACAATTTTTCATTGAAATAAATACAAAGGTCATACAAATCAATATTTTCATAACTAGTTATTTATTCAGCCGATTCAAGTCTTCAAAAAATATGTCTTCCTGTATTCTCCCTCACTCAACCTTTTTTCAGATGCTTGCTTGAATACCAATGTAAAAAGAATTCTTTACATTGACTGTGCTTCAGTCATGTACCAGTTGCTGTACCTCTTCATGCGGTCATTACTTCTTTCTGCCCAATTTTTCGTCAGAAGCATTGAGGCAACATGCACAGGTCTAACGCCCATGAAGCAAATGACCTGCTATTCACCCATAAGTCATTAGTATCTGTAATTGTTGTGCAGGCAACCTTAGAGTGAGGACCATCTTCTGCAAAATTACTCTGCAGACAGCATTCTCAACTACCTAGTCTTGATAAGAGGTATTCAATGAGCTCTTCCTGCCAGGCAGCACCAGTGCGTGCGCTGCCACAGCCCTGGTCTGTCGGTGATCTGGGTTATGACAGCGTGTTATTTGGTGGCGGTGCACATCACTAACCCATTTTTTTATGAAAATATTAGCAAAACACACACTGCCGAGAACTTTGGTTGTGGAATGATGATGTTTATGCGCGAAAGCACAAATATGCCGAATTCCATGCTAGGGCCTCTTGCATATGACGTCATGTGATTACCTCCATTATGTAAGAATAAGACAGTGTTTTAGTAGATAAAGAGTACTATAGTTGAAACCTTTATAAGAGACACTGATATGAGAGACAAATGGGTATAAGAAACACCAGTGTGCTTAGAGTAAAATACGGATTGACAGGAAAAATGCATATGTGGTAATCTGTATTAAGAGACAAGAATTGCTGCCCGGAGAATGCCACTTATAAAGGGGTTTAGCTGTACTAGGCATGGTATCTGGAGAAAAAGTCAGTATTCTGTAACCACATTTGTATCTTAGCAAAAGGCGGAATCTGATACTTTTGCAGATGGTTACTCACAAGACTGATCCATTCAGTCATTTGACTACTGTATCTCACTTTCCTTGTTTTTTTTAACACTTGGTGGTTGGACCATGCTTACACCCCAAAGCCTTAAAAACAATTGTTCTGGAAGTTGCCCGCTAGCATTTCACAGTGTGCGATTCCCTGATACAGCTCTTTTATAAGCCACTGTGGTAACCATTTCGATTACACTACGAAGCTGCGGCACACCGTAAAAAGTGCGATTGCATCATCCACAGGTTACATCCACAGATACTTAGTGACTTGCCTGCTCTGACTGCAGCAATAGTACCTTGCTGTTAAAATTTGATGCTTTCGACCCAGGAAAGGATGTGGCAGGCTGGCATTTTACCATAGAGCACCAGTGCTAGAATAAAAATTTTTTTGTAGAATGACCATATAGAGGCGTCATGTTGAGCAGTGAAGTGCATTTACAGGAGTGAAATAGCATGGTGAAAGAGTAGAATAACAATCATGAGTCACGCTACGCGAACTGCCTAAGTTTTCCCAGCTATCACGATGTTGCTTGGTGGTGATTGTTCAGCATCATTTGCATTAGCACAAACAAATAGCACATAATGCTTCAAAGATATGTAGTGGGCACCTCACTTTTTTGTAAAATATTGAATAACTGCACAGTGGGTGCTTTCCTAATTGGCAAAAATTATAATGATCTATGACGTAATAAGTACCCTGTAAGTTCACTGGTAGTTACACCAAGAGAGGTTAGAACGGGGTCTAGAAAGGCTGCTTTTCCAGCTTTTACTGTGACTGAGCTACATGTGTTGTGAATGCCTGGTTCCTTTTTATATATCTTTTTAGAAGAATGATAGTATGGATGCTGCAAGCTTTAATTAAAAACAGTCATAAAATTTTCTCGACTTTTCACAAAAGTTATATCACACACATTTATGCCTCACAATAGGCAGCTTATTACAGATTTCAGTTAGAGTTACCGAACATAATAGCTGGTCCTCACAGGCAATACAATTGTCGACTGTCACTAATGTAGCCTGTGGCTTCATGATTACACATGATGAGTTTAGTACTTTGGATCTATAAATTTACGTCACAGAAAGTTTGATTTATGGCCTTGCTTTGTTCAGCACTAACAACTGAAATCACTACTCTTTTCTTGTGCACATAAATATGATAACATATAGCTTTGGGTTCAGTTCCTGTCGACACACAGATCCATGCTCTAATACATGTTTTTACTTCTGTGTACAGAATATGTTGCAGTGTTGTTTCTTTTTCTTCAAATTTGATCCCTTTCAAAAACATTTTTGCATTTCTTTACTCGTTGCAGGCGTTGATGTCAAACTGGGCTGCTCAGAGGATGGCCAGTACTGGGTGGTCTTGGTTGCGACACCGATCATGAGACGAGCACAGCTGTTAAATGCAGCAAAAGAAATTATTTTTATTGATTCGACGTCATCGTGTGACGCATCACGAAGCACCGTGACTGTTCTTCTGGCAGCCACGAATGCGGGTGCCGTACCCATCGCGGTACTAATTCATAATTCGCAGTCAGCCCAAGGCTATTGCACGGCCTTTACGCTTCTGAAGGACACCTTCCCAACCTGCTTTGGGGGGCTCAGTGTAAGTTACTTAGCCTATAAAAACTCACAAGTTTGGTATCTTGTCAGCGTTCAAATTCGTGCAGGCTTTGGTGTAAAAGAACAGCAACCTTGTGTACCTTAGTAGTTTATGACTAGAGGCCAGATCTTTACGCACTGCAGAAGAGTGTTTTTTGTGCTAAATATAAACAGGCAAAACAATTTTTATATATCAGAAATAGGCTGGCAAACCATTTTTTACTCCCTCATGTCGTAAATACATGCCAGGACATCCCAACCTGTATCTAGGACAGGAAATCAAAAAATGTCGCACCATGTCAGCGCACTTGTTTGAGGTAGCCAGCACATCCCATTTCACCCCTGCTAGTGGCAGTTTTCTAATAACTTGGTTTACCTAGAAGATTAGCTTAAACACCATGGAGTTCCGAACAGTCAATGTTGCTTGGACATGAATAACAGTCTGAAAATGCACTCTAAAGAGAAATTCAGGGTTAAATAGTGGAAATATAGGTGCCAATTGTGAATATAAGCATTGATAGTCACTTATCGGTAGTCAGTCACAAATGCCGAAAATTGGCACTTATACACCTTGTCAATGAAGGCTTTCTGGGTGCGGCATAAGACCCTGTAGGCTGTTGTTAACATGCGTGACCCCTAAAATTGCAGGACTGAAGCTGTGACGTTGGGTTTAGTGCTCCATTGCAAACAGGCAGTATAAAAGCACTTATTCTAATTCATGTTCATATATCAAAAGTGGTGTGATAGGAACACAGGGAACAAAAAAGGAATTAGCCTGAAATCCGCTCTCTACTTAAGCCCTCTAGTGCAAGGATAATTTCAAAGCATTGTGTTTTTGCTATAAGCTTTTATGATGTGTTTTTCACATTCCGACAATACATATTTTTAATAAGTATTGCGCACTTACTTTTCGGTACTTAAGGAGTGATTCGAAGTAAGTCTCTACATTATGCTGTGTTGTGTTTCGAGCTCACTAGAATATACAGCATAATCTTTCCTTCATTACATATTCGACAAAGTTTTACTTGTGTGTAGCTTTGCATTATGGGCCTATCGGCCACAAGAAACATACCAGACAACAGCACACAAAATTTAAACAAATAAAGGGAGTAAAATAAGGTGACGCAAAAGAAGCCAACAGGAAAGGCTAGTCCGGTCTCGAATAGCCCGCACTTCATTTAAAAATTATGTTTCGCCACCTAGCCCAAGAAGTACTTTTGAGAAAAGAAAATGTGTTAGATAATATTCACAAAAATTCTTGGGCAATTTTCACCAAATGATGGCCTCATGTGAGAGCCTACTGCAATTACTTAGTCGGCTGTTCTAAATGATTTTTTGGTTACTTGCAGTGTCCTGAAGCCTTCATGACAGATAACTCGGCAGCAGAAAAGGGAGCCCTGAAAGCAGTTTGGCCGCAAGGAAAGCAGCTGCTTTGCTTTTTTCACGTTGCACAAGCTGAATGGAGGTGGTTGACGGCAGTTCGAAATAACATAAGTGGGGAGCAGAGGAGGCATTTTATGTCAGCATTTCAGAAGGTTGGTATCTATGTTCAGTTTTGTTTATACACAACATCCTTGCAAACATATGTTCTCTGCCAACAACTATACTCACACATGACTACATAGAGTTTCATACAATACCGTATTTACTTGCATAATCCTGGCACTTTTTTTGCCGGAAAACCGATGCAAAATTGGGAGGTGTGAGAATTACGCGGGGAAAACTTTCCACGAAAGCATACAGGGCGAAAAAGAAAACGAAGTGGCCGCAAATCGAGATCCTCACACCAGCAACTAACAGCAAGCTTTGAGAAATACTAATAAAAACTTACCTCAACCTAAAAGCAGAGGTTCAAACACAAGGCAATATTTATTTGAGACACAAAAAGTGCAAACATATAGTCGAGAATTAGAATACCATACGCAAAGCTTGTGGACGTTGCGGGCGTAGCAATAGCGTTTGTCACTCAACAGGAGCCCTCAAAAGGTAAGCGTAGGACGTCAGTATTGAGCTGATGGCTATTAACAGAATCGTCTGCAGTTTCCTTCTGAAGAAATAAAGTTTAGCATCAATCCCAGTTTTAGGCACACGGCAGCCCCATCGCATCTTGGTGGCTTTTAGCTGCCGTTACCAGTAGCGAATACAAGACTCGTAGACTCCTAAGGGCCCATTGTCGGCTCTGTTGCCGTTGTTTAGCGCATGATCTACCACTTTCAAAGTGAAAGCAGCCATGTAGCTTCAGTATTGCCCCATAACGTGACAAGATTACCAACACAACAAACGAAACACGCCGCAACGCGTACTTGCCACTATAGCTTAGCTTGGATTGGATTTCTGTGCAATAATAGTAAGCTTGACGCTTAAGAGATGGCGCACGCTATCACCATCAGTGGTTGAAACGAGCAGACGATATTATTGCGGCAGTTTTCGGGGGTGCGATAATTACTAGAGGAAAAAAGGAACCATATTTTTTTTTGTTGGGCGATATGGGAGGTGCAAGAATTATGCGAGTGTGAGGATTACGCGAATAAATACGGTTATACCTAGAGAAGAACCTGGCGCTGCGATTGTGTACCCTTATGGGAATTGTAAGAAGTGCAGGCTTCGGATTGAATTGCGTTAGCCAGAGAGCTGTCTATGAATATTTTTCTACAGTTTCAGTTTCGCTCTTCGCGTAGAGTGGTTAGTGGGGTGGGTGCAAAAGACTGAAGCTGTGCCTTTGTTGTTCAATGAAGCTGAAAACTGCAAGGCCTCTCAATCTACTGCAACACTAGAGCTGCATTAGATGTGTTCGACAGTTCACATGTGCCTTGAATTACTTTTTCCAGATCATGTATGCGGACAGCCCCAAAAACCTAGAAGAGGCGATGCACAACCTTGAAGAGAGCTGCACTACTGCATACACATCACGTGTGCAAACATTTTTACAGCAGAAGGAGGAGTGGGTGCTTCTGTATCGCACGAACTTAAGAACCCGCGGCCACAATACCAACAATTTTGCAGAAGCCTCTATTAGAGTGTTAAAAGACATTGTTCTGTCTAGAACTAAGGCATTTAATGCTGTTGCGCTAGTTGAGTCTATTTCGGATGTGTGGGAGCTGTATTTCAAAAACAGAATCTTAAAACATGCGAACAGCCGTGTCCCCACACACCAGCTGCTATATGACAGTCTTCTCAAGAAGACACCTGAAGGCAGTGAAGCGTGTGTAATTTCACGTAGGAGAGAACTGTTTTTCTGTGCCAAGTTTTCAGACGAATGGCCAAACATATGAAGTGTGTGGCGACATAGGCACATGCACGTGTCCGGCTGGGTGCACAGGTGCCTTTTGCAAGCACCAAGCACTTGTGCACAAGGTATTCGGTGGAATTTTCCCCAATTGCCCTGTGCTAGCCACACAAGACCGCCATGAATTGGAAAGCTTGCCCTTGGAGATGCATGCCCAAGCGTAGAGTTTTTTGCAAACTCCAGGGACACCATCAATGCACAAGGCGAGCAACACAACCCAGTGCCTCAAGATGAAATGGCTGCTACTACTCCTCCCCAGGATGAAGAGATGCCAGACTCTGAAGCTGTTCTTGACACAGAGTCATGTGCGTCAATTTCACACCTTGAGCAGCAAGAAAGTGAGGTACGTGCCAGCTTCCACAATAAAGTAAATGAATTGTGTGTGTAAGGTTGATGCATCACTGAAATCTGCATAGCAAGCTACACCCAACTGGCTTAGTGGAAAGTAATTGAGCCCTGTTTGGAACTCATGGCACAGAAGGACTGCATAAACTGATTTGTACAGAAATGTACAATAGCTACTGCCTTTTGCAGGTGTAAAAATTGCAGGAATTGACGATCCGACTGAAAAATCTATTTTGTGCACACTGTTTTAGCTTCTGCTTATGAAGCTGTACACATGATGATGATGTGCTGTGGATTTTTATATGCAAAGCAGCCCGTACACTACGCTGCGAGTGCCACCGTAAATGTCGCCACCAGTGTAAGCCTAGAGACCGCTGCTTCGAATCTACACTATTCCTTTTAGTGGGAGATGGTGAAATTTTTTTCTTTATAGCAATATTTATACAGTCCAATTAGTAAGTGTAGCAAGCAAATTTACTGACTGTGGCAAAAGTGGTTTTAAGGCAAACCCTTCATTGTGCACACGGTGCACGCAGCAATGGGGGCGGTTTTCTTTTTCATATTTTTTTTTGGGGGGGGGGAGGGGGGGTCATGGGGCAATTCTTTTACTGGCTCGCAGCCAGAAAGCAAACTTTTTATCGCAAGTGATCTCCAACAGCTGTATTAAATATTCATATGTGCACAGCCAATCTACAAACATCGATAACTAAACGCAATCAGGAAGTTATTTATGGTGGCTTGCCCAACTGCAGTGGCATTTTGCACGTTTAATGTTGAAAACTTGTGTACTGCTGCAACCCATTTTTCAGCATGAGGTAAATATAAGATGTATACAATGAAACAGAGAATTTACTAAATATCTCTCTGACTTAACTAATTTAACTAGTGGCTTGACAAGGTTTACTGTTGGATGATTACGTAAGTGTGGTAATTCTCGCTACATTTTATGGGAAGTGAACTTAGTGTACAATACTTTGTGCCAACTGGCCCCAATTATGATTTATTTATTATTATTTATTTAAGGAAGTGCTGACATGAATTTATAATTGTGGCATCGTGAGGGCAGCTTTGCATGGACTTGTCAACAGAAGTCGTCAAAAAAGACTGTAGGCTCGCAACTTAGTAGCAGCAGCTGTCATTCTGCTGTCATATGCACATATTCACCTAAAGGATGAGTAAGATGTCATCCAAAGACTCTCTGACAGCGATTTCTGCTATTTAAGCTGTATGCAGGACACAGGTTTTGCAAACTTAGTAACTGTGTTGTACTGTGATAAGTCCACTGCAGAGAGATTGGCTTAGAGATGCTGGGCAATAAATACTTTGAATTCAAATTTAAATATTTCATTCATGTGCCTGGCTCTGGTGTGCAGAGTGTTAATAGCGCACACCATAGAAATGAAAATGTTTCTTTTCGGTGTCTGAAAATCGTGTTGGTACTCCTTTATGGCATGCCATTGTAAATAAATATGTGTTATTGCTCCTTAAATTATGAGGTCTATCTTGATAAAAAAAAGTATCTTCAGTGTTCTTAAAAGTACCGAAGTGTGTACTGGGAGACTATTGAGAAAATACTGTGCTTCCAGTATTTGAAAACCTAATGTTTGAAGCTATACCTAATAAAGTGACGATTGTTATAGGATGCAGACAACAGCCTTGAAGCGCTGATTGAGCAGTTGCGGCGAGTTCATGCAGAGGAGAAAAGCAATGCAGCATACAGAAGGCACCTCCTCAGTGGCACTAAACGCCTCCGAAGACTCGAAGAGCAGAAGCGCGGGTGTTGGTGCCATGATGGCAATGGACGCTGCTTTAGGCCTGGAGTTACGGCGTGGACGATATATTAAAGTGCAGCCGACAGCAATTTCAAGACGACGTCCAGGACTAACTAGAGGCTCCAAGCGAGTAGCTGCAGGACGACCAGCGAGTGGCCCTTCACCCAAGCGGGCAAAGAAGAGGCGCCATGTGCTACAGCAAAGTGTGAGCCAGAACATTCCTCATGTGAAGCTGCATGGCTATGGCCATTGAAGTGATGTTCTAGTGACTACTTGGGGCAGAAGATTGAGTGGTGTGTGTGTGTGTGCGATGGTGCGTGCGCGTGGCATTCCTGGCTGAGGCTCGATGTTCCCATGGATGCATATGGTCACGATCATGCTTTGACAGGACAGCTGCCCATGGTACAAGCTTGCAGGGATGTTACATCTTGCAGATCATATACAGTAGACTCTCATTGAATGAAAACTGAAGGGACCGGGAAAATGTGTTTCATTTAACAGGAGTTCTGCTTACTGAGAGGTGAAGTGGGTCGCAGCATTCCAGTATGAAACCAATCATAACAGAGAAAGTTGTTCCATTCAAGCAGCAGTTCAGTTTTACAGATTTCCATTTACTGAGAGTCTACTGTATGCTAGAAAAGACAGAAAATCAGGCATGAAGGCAACCATAGTACAAGTGCAACATCTTTCCCACCAGGTTATGGAAGAAGTCGATCAAGTCGGCAAGCCACTCGGTCCTGTTTTTCAACTACTTCAAACAGTCTTCTTTTTTTTTTTCAACAATTCCACCTGCAGGTGTATTTTGCCAAAACAGTTGAGCAATTTCTTCACTAAGTTGCTGTCCTGGTAAAGGAGTTCTGCCGCCTTGTGATCGATGCCCACAGGATTAGCAATGGATGTGTCTTCTCTGGAGAGCTGTAACAGACGCCCCTGACGGCAGCTCAATGCAGCATGGTGTTTTAAGCGCAATTTCTGGTTGCTTCCCACTGCCTAGGGTGACTCCTCTAGATGGCTCATCAGGCTTGCCAATTACCATTTGTAATGCCTGCTGATTCAGAGTTCTCTACTATATGTCCTGGCTGCTTCTTTCCTTGCACCATTTGATTGTGCACCAGTTCATTGAGGAGCCTATTGCTCCTCAATAAACTTGTGCTGTACCTTGGGCATCAAGGGAGGTGCTGTCATACCTTCTCTTCTGATTCAAACAGCCACTTACACACCTCGTTCAATTCCTAGGCTAATTTAACACTTCTGACTCATGCTCCTTCACCAAGTCTGCTTGAGCAGCTTTCCTATTGATTTTTCAAGCTTATATTTTAATTTCTTTCGATGTTGTCGCCCTTCGGGAAACAGGCATTGAAATTCATTCAGCTTGGTCGACCCATTTCTCCCCGCATGACGTCGATCGGAGCTTGGTTATCCAGTGATTCTGCTCACTCCATTTTATAGTAAACGTCAAATTGACATGGAGCAGCACCTTTCTCCTAGATGAACTGCCTGCAGCTAGCGTACAATCTGGTTTCGTGTGGGGCTTCTCTTCTGAGAATGTAGACGCCATCACACATTATGGTGTTCAAAGGTTTTGCTTAATGTAGTATAGCCAAGAAAGCTTCCCTCTTTAGACCGTCAACTGCTGTTAGAGGGACCCTGATTTTTGTTTAGTTTTCAGCATTTAGGCTAGAGCATGATCCAAACCATGTCACACCAACAAATTCAACAACCATCGTGTATTAAGGCCACTACAGATAATTAGATTATCCCCTTTGATTTCACCTGTGCTCGTGAGACGTGCTGGCATTGCACAACTCTCAATGAGCACACTCGATGGTTTGAGCTTCGCCAGTTTAGACCTCCAAGATTGCACCCACTACAGTGTGCTTGTAATCTCGGAGCTGTCACACAGTGCGCCCGGCAGCATGCACGCTGCCTAGCAGAGACGAAGCTCGCGAAGTGATCGATACCTGCTCCGAGAGGTGCTGTCCAATACAAGCCCATTCTACTTCCGCACATTCCACAGCCAATCAGATCAGCAACAGGGTGATGTCGCTTTACTAGAGCGTGTCGTTCTGTGAATGGGCAGTTAAAATTGCGTTGGGCGGAGTCGCACAGCTATCTGCAGTGCTTCCCAGAATTAAACCGGTCTAATAAATTACATCGTTTATGCAGAGAGCTGAAATCAGCCTGTAAATGACTTAAGACTTGGTCTACTGGCCCAATGTGTTTGTACAAAATTTTGTGTTGTACATGTATTGATTGCAGTGGTGTTGGAAGCGATAATTAGGTCCTTAAGATTGTCTTCCGGCTCCTGGTTGTGACCAAATTTACCCGAAATTCTTAAAGGGTACGTGTGGCTTCTTCAACGGTCATACTAACGATGATCTTTCATGCAGTCACTCAACCAAGGTTTGCCTGCCCGCTGAATGGAGATCGGGAAGGTGACTCCATTTCACAAAGCTGGTAACCGCCATTCCCCACTTAATTACCGACCTATATCACTTACCAGTATACCGTGCAAAATATTAGAACACATCTTATTTTTGAACCTTGTAAAATTCCTCGAATCTAATCATTCTTCACCTAGCACACATGGTTTCCGAAACACATACTCCTGCGAGACCCAACTGGCATCTTTCACACACAAACTGAACGTTATACTGGATCACTCTTCTCAGGCGAACTGCATATTTTTGGATTTTTCTAAAGCGTTCGACAAGGTTTGCCCACAGTTTATTAATGCACAAATTACTTCAACTAAACCTTGACAGGAAATTACTAACTTGGATGATTCTTTCTTAACAATCGTTCTCAGTATGTTGCTGCTAACGGGATGTGAATAGCCGCCACACCGCTGTTCAATCTGGAGTACCGCAAGGGTCAGTGCTTGGTCCTCTTCTTTTTCTTATTTATGTTAACGACTTACCTGCGTGTATTTCCTCTCATATGCACCTATTTGCTGATGACTGTGTAATATTCCGTGAATTAAGCTCTGATGCCGACGTAACTGCTCTTCAAACTGACCTTACTGCTGTCTCAATTTGGTGTCAAAAATGGTTAATGCAACTCAACGTCAACAAGTGCAAGGTTCTGAGAGTGTCTAGAACAACTAATATCACCTCCTACCTACTCTCTCAATGATCTTGCATTGGATACTGTTTCTAGCTATAAATATCTAGGCTTACACATAACCAGCACATTAAATTGGGCAATCCACACTGAACACATAATTGCAAAAGCAAACAGAATGCTTGGGTACCTACGTCGCAACTTTGCTAAAGCTCCTTCTTCCTTAAAACTCACCCTCTACAAAACATTGGTTCGCCCTAAATTAGAATATGCTGCCTCGGTTTGGGATCCTGTATCTGCCAATCTAATACACTCAGTCGAAATGGTTCAAAATAATTCTACCCGCTTTATTCTTTCCAACTATAACCGCACCGCAAGCACATCGGCAATGAAATCTAGCTTGAACCTACCATCTTTAGCATCTCGCCGTCAGTTTCTTCGTTTGTGTCTCTTTCACAAAATATATCACCATCCCCAATTACATAATGAACTTATTTCACTACCAGATTATGTATCACCTCGTCTAGATCATCGTCACAAGGTCGGAGTTCCATTATGCAGAACGAATGGCTGCCACACATCATTCCTACCACGCACGAGCGTCGAATGGAATCACCTTCCCGCATCAATAGCAACCATCCAAGATCATGAATTGTTTGAAAACGCCATTAGCTAAGACTGTATGAGTAGGAGCCGCACCACTGTAATAACTGCATATCCATTGCTGCATTTCTGTATTTTTTTCTTTTTTTTCTTTTTGTGCTAATACCACTCCCCTCTGTAATACCCCCGGTCCTGAGGGTACCAATAAATGAAATGAATTATTTTTGTAATAATTTTTGCAGTGTTATTCATATAAGTTTACTTGATATTATTCATGCATCATTGTCTGCCATTCCTGCTGCTTTGCCAACGTGTGAACGGAATTGGGACCTCGCCAAGCTCTTAAACTTTTAGTCCTGTACTCCTCCTAATCAAAAGGAAATAAAATGATTGATTGATACACATCACATAAAATACAGCTTTACTGTTACTAGTTGAAATGTTGAAGATCGATTGTTCATTGTCACAAGTGGTACGTTGGCAAAGCAGGACAAGCTGTTAATGTTAGATTGAATAGGCATCGCATGGACACAGGGAAAAATAACCAAAAGCACTGGCACAACATTTTATTGTAGCAGTTACGACTTCAACTGTATACCTCAAACTTTACATCCTACAAACTACCAGTCCCCAAGATATAGAAAATGTGCAGTCACACCATATTAAAAAGTTTAATACACTCTGACAACCATAATTCAAAGCACGTGTACAACCCCCCCCCCCCCCTTTTCATAGAATAGCCTCTTTCCTATTGTGTCGTGCAACCTCGGGTGTCATTTCATTCACCAGTGTATTCACGATGCCTGTCTATGCCACTGGATGGAGCGAGGTGTCTAATGATGTCCGTTTTCTGTAGCCACACAAGTCATGTGACTCATGAAATGCTTGCCATAACCCCTTTTTCCCCTCCTTTAAGATGTGGTAAGATAAATGTTGGACAACATTCTCTAGTATTGCCAGAGTTTCGTC